>SJYB01003780.1:74348-112621 GCA_006408585.1 Antidorcas marsupialis
GGGGGGGGGCTTGGGGGGGGGGGGGGGGGCTTGGGGCGGGGGGCGGCAGAGGGGGGGGGGGGGGGAGGCACAAGGCAGGGCCGCAGGGCGGGGCAGCAGGAGCCACAGGGTTTGGCAGAGTTTGCTGAGGATGTCTGCCCAGCAGCTGCCTCACGGAATCCCTTCAAAGCCTGCTTGGGTTCTGTGACATCAGGAAGAATGTGACTGTGTAGTATAGCACTGTGTATACGGACCACGCCTTCTTTACCGCCCGTCTGCCCGCGGGCGTCTGGGTGGTTTCCATGCCTGGCTCTTGTGAATATTGCTGCAGTGAACACTGGGGTGCACGTGACTTTTTGAATTGTAGTTTTGTCTGGATATAACCAGAATATTCCCTCTGGCCGTTCCACTCTTTAGGTTGACCTTTTCTTATAAACTTGTAGGAGCTTTATTTTTCTGTATTCTGGGTAGTCAGTGTTTGCCTGCTCTGCAGTAACTTTTCTCCTTTGCTCATGGTGCCCTATGACTTCCTTGATGAGTAAGCTCTTCGAGAAGCCTTAGTAGAAGCTAGGGCAGGTCTGTGTGACTGTGGAGCCCGGGGCCTTTCCTGCCTGCTTTGCTCCCTCTTTTCTTAATTTTCTGTTAATTTGCTGTCAAAGTCTGCGCATGGTAAAAAGGAGGTCAGGTGGCCCAGAGGTCTGATTATTCTGCCTCTTTTTCTGAGGGGCGAGGGTGGGCAGGAAGGGGGCAAGGCAGCAGTTCTCATGGACATCGAGGGACACCCGTGGTCTGTTTTGCTGGACACTGTGTCCGTCTCACCTGAGTTTCCGTTAGGTGCATTCTGTTATGACTGCCGCAGGTCTCGGGAGAGTGCCGGGGCCTGGGTGCGGGTCAGTGGAGAAGCTTCCTGGCGGGGGCGCGGGGAGACCTGGTCGGCGACCTGGCTCCCCGCTGGGCTCCAGGGCTCCTTTCCTCGCCTGGTGTTGAGGAGCGTCGGAGGGAGGGGTGAGAAGAGGGCTTTGAAAACCACTTCGTAGTTTACCGCAAACTAGTCTGGGCAGAAAGGAGGACCTTGGAAGTGTAGGAATAGTCTGTAAAACTGTGTCTGTCGTAGCAGACATGTGCCAAACAGATGAATAAGCAGCAGTTAATGAGCTTTTTTTTTAAAATAATAAGTATAAAATGTAAAATCATGAGTTAATTCAGAAAGATCTATTGACTTTTTCCTTTATTTAAATGAGAAGTGTTTTTCATTTTTTCGTGATGATTTTTTGCTTAGGGAGTGCTTATTACAGACAAAAGACTGTTAGAACAAATGACCTTACAATACATAATTCATACTCATTAAAGTATTTCCGAGTCCTTGCTTGTATTCCATGGGGCCTTATCAGCTTTGTTATGATAGAATTCACTACTATGAATTATTTAGTGTTCTATTATAGTATACTTTTCAAAAGCAGATGATTGTGTGAATTTGAACTTGTTAGGTCCCGATTATTTGACCTGTGTTCCATTCAACTTCTTGTTTTCTAAATTTGGTTATTTAAGAAGTGTGTTTATAGGACTTTCCTATGTACTGGAGGTGAAAAAAAAATGAAGCAATTGAGTCTGCTCTTCAATAGAAGTTGCTGATATTGTTATTGGACCTGGAGGTATTGGACCCCAGCTGCTTAGATGACTGCTTCATTAAAATGCCCAGGGACAGGTTACTTACAGAGGTATTTTATAAAGGGTCACCTAAGTGTGAAGCAGGGTCGCCAAGCAGGTTAGCTGGGAAGCGAGTTTCAGCCAGGATGGCCCTGTGTCGGAGGCACACAGGCATGGCGGAGCCTGGCATTTGGAAGAAGTGATGATGGTTCATTAGGGCCAGAGGGGAGGGCGTGTATGCAGGCCAGTAAGGAGCACAGCTGAGAAGAGGGCTTCTTACCTCCAAGGGTTTTGGTCGGGATTGTGACATACCTATGTTTTTGTTTCAGATTGATCATGACGGTGGGTGTGTAGAGCAGGAATTACGTTACTCAAGAACCTTTCATAGATTATAATAGTTGCAAGGGCTTGGGAGGTAGACTGAACGGGCAGTGGGGACTCGTGGAGGGGAGGGAGTCGAAGGTCTGCTGTGGCCTGGAAACTGTGCCCGGGCGGCAGGCGGTGCCGTTCCCTGAGAAGGGGATTCAGAGCAGGCTGGATTTGAGGGGGCTGGGATTGTAGGCGTTTCTGCTTTGGCTCATCAGGCAGAGAGATGGACCGGTAGGGTGGGAAATGAGATTCCAGAGCTCCTAGCTCATAAATCATCAGTATGTAGGAGGCAGGTTCTGTGCCAGCTGAAAATGCATCCTTATTGATTTAAATAATCAAGGGACTCGCCATTAAAGGAAACCTGAGCAAGCAGATCAGCAGAATTGCTCATTGATCATAGAGCAAAAGATGTATTTTGCGTGGAAATGAAATAATTTCCTTATCACGCCCTGTATGTGGTGACTCAGGTTGCTAGCTTGATTTATTTCAGGCAGATACTAGATTAAGTAGTAGTAAATACAGTAGCTAATAACTGATAAAAGTAAGTTCCTGGAACTTGGATCTTCACCCAAGAATCTGGAAAGAATCAATGTTGTCTTCAGCATAACAAAATACTGGAAGTAACGGACCACCTACTGCAGAGAACAAAGCAGCACTGTGGCTGAAACAGTGTATACACAGCAGGTTACTGTCCACCTGCGAAAAGGGAGGGATGGCTTCAGGCTTCAGTGATTCGAGGAAATGGGTTGCATGTGTGCCTTTTAGAAAAAAATACTTAGAGATGTGCTGTAGAAGTAAAATAAAAAAAGCTAAGTTTGGGAAGGGGCCATCTTTGTACAGAGGCACTGGGAATGAGCATGGGAGCAAGTTACATGTAAAAGCAAGACTAAACAGGAGTTATTCCGGATTCGAAATAGTAAGAATGCTAGGAATAACTTAGCAGGGCTATGGCTCTAGAACCTGCAGTCTAAGCGTTCGGGGATGGGATGAGCATTAGAGGGGAAGGCAATGGCATTGTCAGTCCTTGGCTGCCCTGGGTTGGATTGTGTGTCACAAGATGGATTTCATTTCTCCTTTTGCTCAGCCAGAAACTGGTTAATGGAGAACTTAGAAAACCTTGAAAGTCACCATTAGCAGAATTTAAAATAGAGTAGGATATATGTTTATTTTCTTGGGGTTCCCTGGTGGCTTAGACTTGGAAGAATCTGCCTGCAGTGCAGGAGACCTGGGTTGGATCCTTGGTTGGGAAGAACCTCTGGAGGAGGGCATGGCAACTCACTACAGTATTCTTGCTTGGAGAATCCCATGGACAGAGAAGCCTGGCGGGCTACAGTCTATGGGGTTGCAAGTAGTCGTACGTGACTGACCAACACACACACACACGTTTGTTTTCTGAGTAGTTGGATAGGATTAAGGCAATCAGGCATGGTCCCACATGGCAAGAGATGAAAAAAATAAACATAACGGAAACAATAAGACTATAAAAAACAAATATCAGTAAACCAGTTTACATTAAATGTATTTAATATATGAAGCATGTTAAATTTCTGTTTTAAAAAGTGGACTCAACCTAAAAAATAACCCTTAACTGCGTCCTGTTTTCAGAAGATACCTTAGAGCAAAGAAACCCAGAAAGGTTAAAAAGGGAGGTCAGGATTTATAGGGAAAACACAACACAAAAGACAGCAGGTTAACAGTAAGAATTTCAAAGCAGAATTGAGTGAAGAGAAGCACCAAGTGCAGCCAAGGGCGGGTCTCCTGCAGGTGACTCACCGTAGTCACCAGCAGCGCAGTGACCGAGGGGCAGAGGCCACACAAGCCACCTTCATGGCAGACTTTTAGGCCCAGTTTTTATATGTGTTTCATAAAAGGAAATGAATGGGAATCTTTCTATTCATGCTCTTGAGTTAATATATTTTTAATACCAAAAATTGGACCAGAGGAGAACATTTAAATACAATATCAACCAAACTGTGTTCTACAGATTACCAGAGTTCTCCAAGATATTAATAGTTCTGTGGAAGTAATTAGTGCCTAGACAATTCTAGGAAAATCTGTAGGGTACCATCTTGGAGAGTCACAGTGCGCTCTTTAGCATACTAGGGTCTCCAGGAAGCTGAGCCCAGTATTAGTTTAGCCCAGTATTTTGTAGACAACCTTTATGATCCATCTCCTCTCTCTCTCAACTTAAAGGGATCTGGTGTTTTAAAGAACAGTTAGGAAAACATTGATGAATACTGGTGTACACTCTGTAATATAATGAAGACTTAAGAAACAGTTGAAGAGTCTTTGATGAATCACAGAAAGTTCATCTGACCAGGAAAGGTTTATCTGCACATATGAAGGTGGCCTGATAGGAAAGATCTGGTTAGATGATTCATTACCTCGTTTGGTTCAGTGAGGAAACTTGATAAGCTTGCTAGGGCAGAAAAGCATTTAATGTCATTTGGTACCTACCCACCTCCCCCCTTTTTTTTACATTAAAAAAAAAAGCCTCTTAGAAAATTGGGAATATTGTTTGATACGGAATATGGTCATTGTCATAATTGGTTGCAATTTCATAGAAGTTCGTCCTTATTGTTTCTTATCTGCTATATTTTAAGCTCTTTGAGAGAAGGAAAGTTAATTTTTACATTTTTTTGTCACCCATTCTCACATAGGACCTTGATTTTATGTATGGTATAGCAATTTGTCAAATAACATTATTTGAAAGTGTATCCTTATGTAAATTTTAGATTAAAAATAGATTATAGTAAAAATGATTTTTCTTTATGTAAAATCTTTTTAAAGTGTGAAATACACGATTTCTCAGAACTGATGTAGACACTCTTCAGGATGGGCCCCATGTTTACTTTATTCATTTGTCCAGCAAACCTTGACAGTCTGAAGCGGATTTGAATCTTGTCTAACAGTCAGGTGACAGACAGGGGCATTTATAAATGTTCTTGAGCAGTAAAGGGGTATTTACAAGTACTTTATTCATTTGTCCAGCAAACCTTGACAGCCTGAAGTGGATTTACTGACAGTCAAGTGACAGACAGAGGCATTTATAAACGTTCTTGAGCAGTAAAGAGGTATTTGCAAGTACTTTATTCATTTGTCCAGCAAACCTTGACAGTCTGAAGTGGATTTGAATCTTGTCTAACAGTCAGGTGACAGACAGGGGGCATCTATAAACGTTTTTGAGCAGTGAAGGGGTATTTGCAAGCACTGTTTGAAAAAGGACTGTCCTGGCCAGAAGGGCCCTTCTTGGTGAAGCAGGGCGCCTGGGAGGGAGGCTCCTGTAATGTTCTGTGTTCGGAAATCGGGGGGTTTGGGGACCTGGCTCAGAGCTCCCCAGGATGTGGCTGGCTTTTGAGCTAATTTCTCCATGGTCTTGAGGACTGCATTGCAGACCATGAAACCCCAGCTCCGAACTGTGGCTTCACAGAGCTAGAGGAAATGTTCATGTGCAGATTTCTGCAGTCTTGAGGAAGAAGCTGCAGTTACTCAGGCTGCGTGTGCGGGGGTGTGTGTGCGCGTGTGCATGTGTGCGTAAGAACAGGCACAGGCAGGGTGAGCTTTATACTGATTTATGGGAGTCAGGAAACCTGGAGTTCCATTCTTCTCTCCTGCGGCAGCCTTGGATAAGTCACGTAACTTCTCTCTTTGGAGTTGTCTCACCTGTAACCTGGAAGTTATTCCTCCCTGCACTGTGATGTTTTGAGAAGTTGCCTGTGATAACATTTTAAAATTCCACGACTCTAGATATAAGAGGTCACTGAAGCATATTGGCACTTATTTTACTGGAAGAGGACATATGAACATAGAATTTGGAAACCCTAAAAATCATGGGATTAAGGAAACATGAAGATCTTTTTTCCTTTTTCTTTTGGGTTTTCAAGTAAAAATTAAGCATTAGTTTTAACTACAGTATTTACTAGTATTTAAACGACTTTGTATTACAGAGAAAATTAATTGTAAAGTTGTGTCATGATTCAGAATCAGTATTTACATTGCTAACATTTTGTTACTATTCGCTAGTTACACAAAAACCTGCTGTTTTAACTGTGTAGTAAGAAGCTAAGTGTCCATGAGATCCTGCAGGCAAGAATACTGGAGTGGGTTGCCGTGCTCTTCTCTAGAGGACTTCCCCAGTCCAGGCCTCGAGCCCAGGTCCCCTGCATTGCAGGCGGACTGTACCCATCTGGGGCACCAGGGACTGGATAGCTCGGTGCTCACGTGATGGAAGAGGTCTGGACCA
Source organism: Antidorcas marsupialis (assembly GCA_006408585.1). NCBI lineage: Eukaryota > Metazoa > Chordata > Mammalia > Artiodactyla > Bovidae > Antidorcas > Antidorcas marsupialis. The sequence goes on from SJYB01003780.1 coordinate 80,587, forward strand.
GGTTTCTTCTGTCTGTAACAATTTGCTGGAAGAATGGGGAGGCGTTTCCTCACCTGACAGATGGTAGAGGGAAGACACTGAGAAGGCAAGTGGACCTCTAGGCTTGTTTTTGCTGGATGGGGACAGAGTCATTGCTGGAATTCATACTTTTTGTTGTTACCACATTTCCCATTTAAGCACAGCATCTTTTGCTGATGATTATGACTTTGTAATAATATTTCATAGTTATAATAGTTTTTTAGGAAGATAGTCAAAGGGTGTCTGGCTTTTTTTTAAATTGATTTGAAAAATCACAATACGAAGCCACAAGGATTATTTTCTATGAGAGGACATACGTTTTTCCCTTTGAGAAAGCAAATTCTCAGGCTTATTAAATAAATTATGTTCATATAGTTATTTACTAAAAATAAAAGTGTGAATAAGTAATGGGCTTAGAGCTCACACATTTTTCCATGTTGATTTATAGTAGGAAAAACTGTACATAAAGTGTTTCAGGAAATGATGCTCTAAATATGTGTTCATGAAGTGGTTGGCCTCTCTTTTAATGTAGGAGAAATATCTATATGGAAAAGGTTAAAAGGGAATAAGTTATGAAACTGAGGATGTCACCCACTTTATATGGCTTACCCCATTACTATACACGTAATAGTTCCCATGCTACCTTGATGAGATAAATAATTATAAATCAGAATCTTAGAGCATTACATCATCTTTAAATAGTTCAGTAGTCAATAGCAAACCCAGTAGTATTAATTTGATTTTTTTCTTTTTTTGGGTGAAGTCAAGCCTGTAGTTGAAATGTCTTAAGAGCAAAGCAAAACTACTCCTTCTTGGTATTTCAGATTCCAGATTAACCGGCCAAGGTTTGTTTTTCAGTAGGGTTTTCCTCTGTGAAGACTCTGATGGAGGGCCCTTAGGCATGGCTTCCTCGGGCTTCCTCTGGAGGCCGGGACCAAACTACGGCAGCCCGGGCTCCGAGCCTGGGGCCGCTCTGCTTGAACCAGAATGTCCGGAAGCTCTGCGTTTGTGCAGCGCCACTTGTTTCAGAGGAAATTAGAATTTGGCAGAAGTTTGAGACTGGAAGGGACTTTGGAATTCAGGCCATCTAATACCTTCATTTGATACTTGAGGTGACTGAGGCTCAGAGCCTTCAGTCAGACGTTATCCAGAAGGTTCCTGGTAGAAGTGGAATTCTCTGTGTCGTATTCAAATGCTGTTCTCTCCTGGTTGTTCCTTATGTTTGTGAGCATCTCCTTAATAACATCGCCCTAGAAGTAAACAGGAGCAGTAAAGTCTAAAGAGGTAGGTTGTAGGACTTTTAGATTTCATTCAGGGCTGTAACAGAGGAAATGATTATTTGAGAAATTTCTCCTCCATGGTAGGCTAATCCACAAATTGTATTTAAAATATGATTTGTTAACGTTTAACAAAATGCTGTAAAGCAAATCAATTTCTGCATGAAAGGGGCTGTGCTTGAAGACCTCATTAAGCTTTGACAATTAATGAAATAACTACATTTGTTAGTACACTGGGTTTTATGTTAATACACTTACCTTTGACATATTAAACAGAAGTGTCAAGTTCCACATAGTCGACTGTAATGGACATTTTTGATATCAAAACTAAAAGTCCAGGGCGTCCCTGGTGGTCCAGTGGCTAAGACTCCGTGCTCCCAGTGCAGGGGCCTGGGTTCCATCTCCAATCAGGGCGCTAGATTCTGAGCACTGCAGCTCGGCGTTCACAGGCCATGCCAGAGATCCCGCATGCCACACCAGAGATCCCACATGCCACAACGGCGCCCGCGCGCCGCAGATGGGACCTGGCGCAGCCAAGTGAGGAAAACAGTCTTTAAGAAAGACTGTAAATCCCCTAAGATGTAGAGATGTGCGTAATCTCACAGCCAGCTTTCAGTTCGGAGGGTGTTCTTGGACATAATAGTGGTTTTGCCACTCTTGAGTTTTCTCTTTTGTTTAAGTCTTGTATTAAATAATAAGTAGGTCTGTTTGGCCTCTGTTTCCAAGCAGGCAAGGCTGCTTTAATCTCTCCGGCTTTGAGCTAGAGAGAGGACAGTGGTGATTAAGGGGGGTTGTGGGAGAGAGAAAGGCTGCCTAGTGTCAGCCTGCCTCCTCACAGCCCGTGGTTCTGGTCCTGGGCTATGACTTGCTCGGTTTTCTGGTTGGTGTGGCCTGCGATTTTGGTTTCTGTAGGTGTTACACATAGTTAAGTCATATGAAAAAGTCCTGCAGGGATTTTAGGTTTATTTTTTTGGAAATATTACTTCTGGTTTTAGATTTTAGAAACTGCTACTTTTCAACTCTCTGTCCTTTGTTCCATGATACCTACTCAGGAGCTTAACCAGACTTGACTGTTTCAGGGAAGCGTAATCCAGCTCATCAGCAGCCGTCAGGCCCTGCAGCTCGTGAAGGCACCTCGTGTAGGGAGACTGAGAGCCGTCTGTGATACTGGATTTGGTAGCCCTGAGCGGTGGTGTCACTGACAGCAAGGTGATGCCCTCGGCACCCGGGAGGGACCATAGAGGGGGTGCGTCCTCCTGGCTCCAGGGGATGCGGTGGGGTGGGGGGGCCTCGGCTGCCGGGCTTTGCCTGGAAGCCCTGGTGGTAGGTGAAGTTAGGACTTCTGCAGCTCAAAAACGGGCCAGTTTGGCAAAAAGCGCGGGGCAGGAGGCTCTGATTCATTCTCTCTGTGGCTGCCACAGTGGAATTTGTGAAATGGAAAACTAGCTCTGACGCCCCGTCTGAGCACCAGCCAGTCTTCCGAGGCTGCGTGCAGCAGCAGGAAACCCGAGCTTGCCCTTGACTTCCCATGGGCTGCGTCTCCCCGAGCCTCTTCTGGGCTCCGAGCTCTTCCAGGGAAGGCTCCCTTTGTTGTTCGTCTCGTTATCCTTGGTACCCACCAGCTCCACAGAAGGGAGTTGGTGCCTTTCTGTAGGATAAACGGGACTATAATTCCAGCCTAAGGAATTTTTACTTAATTTTAATGGTGGAAAACAGTTAGACATTTTTAAGCACAAGAATGATATGGTGAAGGTATTCTAGGAGCTTTATCAACACTAGATTATTATGATGCAAGCCTTCTAAACATTATGCTCTGAAACGCCTCAGACTTAGAGTAAATACACATTTGCAGTCCCAGACAGTTGGGTAAGTTAACTGATGGAGTCGCTCCTTGCTGCTGCTGTTCAGCCACTAAGTCTCATCCTCTGTCGTCCCCTTCTCCTGCCCTCAGTCTTTCCCAGCATTAGGGTCTTTTCCAATGACTTGGCTCTTTGCAAAAGGTAGCCCAAGTATTGGAGTTCAGCTTTACCATCAGTCCTTCCAGTGAATATTCAGGACTGATTTACTTTAGGATTGACTGGTTGGATCTCCTTGCAGTCCAAGGGACTCTCAAGAGTCTTCTCCAGCTGCTCTTCTTAATTTTACCCTGAAGTAGCATGTAGAGTCAGTTGTAACCAGTGCATTTTAAGTTCACCGAGATGGAGCAAGATTAGGTAGGCTTTATTTTTTCATTCCTTTGGCAGATATTTGAATGTCTCCCCTGTGCTTGCCACATTTGAAGCTTTGGCGGACACGGCAGTAATGGGGCACAGAGCATGTGACTGCAGGAAGAATTTTTAATGCTTGAATGACCCTAGAGGGGCTCAAAAATCATGTGAAGAGAACGTGTCAATAAAGAGACATTTTCCTTTGCTCTCTTCATATGTTTCTGAAGGACATCGCTAGTGTCCTGAGAGAGTAGGGGCCTCCTCTGGCGGTCCTCAGACACTGTGAGCATTGGCGGTACCCGGACCGTTGAACAGTTTGGCATTTAATTAGCGATAACTTCCAGGTGATTTAGTAACAAGCTATGCCCTTGCCAGTTTCAGTTCTTAGCAGCTCGTGTCAGTGGTACGCTGTTCGTGCTCCCTGGTTATTCACAATGTACTGGGCACCCCGGCAGAGTGCAGGGCTGTGACTTTGTTCACTGGGCAGTTTTCACAAGTGGTGAATACATTATAAATAAGTGTGCATAGTACTCCGCTTCCTTAGACACTGGAGTTCTTCACAGTAATAAGTCTATGACTTTGCCTTAGTGCCATTTTCTGAAGGAGCCTGTTAATAAGCACTGTGCAGCTTGGACCTTCGTTTCTTCAGTTGACAGGCTTGACTGACTCCTTGTCAACCTATTTGAGAGTTTTTAAATGGCTTTATTGGAAAATTTGGAATATATTTTCAATTTTAAATAGTCAAACTGCCTATATATTCAGAGAACTTTCATTTTCTCTCTAGATCATCCAAAAATCTGGAATATTTGTGACTAACGGTTGACCCAAGGATTCTTAAATGAAATTGTGTCTGCACTGGCTTTACCAGTTCCGGAACACACCCAAGCCCAGCGGACACGATGGTGGCTGTGCCAGCAAGATTGTCCTTAGGTCCAGTGACGCCACGACCCAGTGTTCTAAGCCAGAGGAGAGCGTTCCTGGTGGTTCTGGGAAAGTCTAGTGACAGTGCCCTTTGGAAAGCTACTAGGAAAATCTGTATTAAAAACAGTGTCTTCACTCTGCTCTTTTCAAAACACAAGCAAGCTCGCCTGTGAAGAGCAAGGGCACGAGTGTGGCTGCCTGCCTCTCCTCTCTGGGGAGTGTCTTATGCTCAGCATGTCCTGTACCATTCTGTATTTTTGCTTTTCTCGGAAGAGAAGCTTTTTGCTTTGTGATTCTGTTTTTTACCTAATCCTGTATCCCTGGTGGCTCAATGGTAAAGAATTCTCCTTCCAATGCAGGAGACCTGGGCTCGATCCCTAGGTCGGGAAGACCTCCCTGGAGGAGGGCATGGCAACCCACTCCAGTATTCCTGCCTGGAGAATCCCATGGACAGAGGAGCCTGGAGGGCTGCAGTCCATGGGGTTGCAAAGAGTGGGACATGACTGAGCACTGCGCTGGACTCATCTGTATTTGAACTTGGTTCTGTCATGAACAGGAATTGTGTCCTCAGCTGAGATCAGTGAGGTTTTCTGGTGGGTGTTTTGCTTTAAAGAAGTGTTTTCAGTGGCTGCCCCCTGTTAGGTCTGGGTCAGCCTCGTGAAACTACTTGAGATGTAAAACTTCACTTTGCACTCCTCTGGGAGGGAGAAAATGAGTTCTCCCAATTTAGAATGTTCCCCGGCAAAGCTTTCTTGATGGCTCTTTTAAAGTCTTGTTCTGACTTGCAGAACTCAGAATCTCTTTTCTTGAACTATAGTGCTCTGATGTAAGAACAGTTGAAGTTTCAGAAATTCGGTGTCTCGACATAGAAGGACACAGCCTCCCCTGGCCATGCGTGAAGTGGATCCTCTCTGTGTGTGAGAACAGACCGAACACCCCATCTGGGGGTGGGGGGCGCTGCTGGGAGGAGTCCTGCCTGCCCTCTTTCTTCCTCTTCTCTGCCTCCCTCCCCAAGTGAACCCCCCTCCCCTGACCCTTGAGGCTTCAGTGGAAGGATTCCTGGACACCCCCACCTCCTTCCCCCAGACTGTTACATGCCCCTTATCACTTGGCCTTTTTCACATGTCAAGCGGCCTGTGCTTATTACTGGCCCTCACGGTGAGCTTTGCCAAGCAGATTGCAGATGCCCCGAGGGCGGCGGCCCTGTTGCTTTTGTGCAGGCTGGATGCCCTGTGCCTAGGATGTGTCTGCTTATCACAGGCCCTGATAAACAGTGTCCGTGAGCTGACCAAGGAGACAGGAAAGCCATCAAAAACACTTAATCTGTGTCCGTGAGCATCAGGGTTCATGAAATTGGGTGAAATACAAGTCAATCTGAGAATGAAGAAGAGAAAGTTGGTATGATATGGGAATTGCCGAAAATCCCAAAAGTCACGTTATGCCAGAAGATTAGATTCGCAATCATGCTGACCAGCTTCCCATGGTGGATTTGAACAAACCTGAACATGAATTCCCCAGGGCCTTCCTCCCCATCAGCTGCTAGGCTTTTCTTTCTGCCCTGACTGTGCAGCCGTCCACGCGTCAGCTGCGCTCACTGACACTGCCGCTGTCTCCCCTGCAGCCCGCCGAGCGTCTGTAGCCTGTGTGATTCTGCCTGGCCTTGCTGATTAGGTTCTCCTCAAAAGTTCACCGTGGTATCTGATTTCGGTGTTTCCTTTCTTGGAAAACGTGGCTCTCCTTCTCCCTCCCAGGGTCTCATGGATTTGGAAACTATTTTTGTGATTGTTTACTGCCTGGCTTGATGACCTTCTGATAGCTGCTGAGTTGTGGAAATAGGTTTGATGGTGGAGATATGAGAGGACAGGCTCTCAAAGAGGTTTTTTTTCCTTTGTTTTTAAAATGTCTTATTCTTAATCATGCCCAAACTGATTTAAACATTAAAAACAGTTATTCTGAACTTTTCTCACACTAATGAGAGTCTCGGACGGAGCACAGAACATACGTGTGAGCAACACACCCTGAAAATGAAAGTTGCTCAGTCGTGTCCAGCTCTCTGAGAACTCACGGACTACGGAGTCCATGGAATTCTCCAGGCCAGAGTACTGGAGCGGGTAGCTGTTCCCTTCTCCAGGGCATCTTCCCAACCCAGGTCTCCCGCATTGCAGGCAGATTCTTTTCCAGCTGAGCCACAGGGGAATCCCAAGAAGACTGGAGCGGGTAGCCTATCCCTTCTCCAGCGGATCTTCCCAACCCAGGAATCGAACCGCAGTCTCCTGCGTTGCAGGTGATTCTTTACCAACTGAGCTATCAGTAGAAGTTAATTTACATGTACATTTGCTCATGTAATCTTAAGCTTTCTTGTTAGCTGTGAGGTGTCACCCAGGGAACTGGTTTCAGAAAGCTGCAAATTATTGAATTTGCTAAAGAAACAGATCTCTTTTCCACGTCGTCTACATGTAGCAGTGGTTCTGTGCATTGTATTAATATGATGGTTGCTTAAGGCTTACCTACAAATTGGTGTGGGAACAACAGCTGATGAAAAGGACCAGAGTGGGGAGAGAGGTAGTCTTGTTACTTGTTTCACTGGGAACAATGTTGGTATAAAAAGTTATGTATAAATATATAGAGCTGGGTTTTATTAAAAGAAAGGATTTGTTCAGTTTGATTGGTGATGGTTCAGTTTCCTGAGGCCATACCGTTGGGTGCATGCAGAAATACTGAATGTGAAAATGAAAATCTGTAAATCATTTTCTCTGTTAAAATATGAACCCAGAATCTTGGCCCTCGAAGATACCTTATCTCAAAGGAGTTACATGTTGCAGAGAAGAGAGAACTTACGCTGCGCTTCTTCAACGAGCCAGAAGATTTATGTCACTGGATCACCTTTCTAATGGTTGTTTTATTTAAACTTATGGTCAGTAAGTTTAGAACAGTAAACTGACTCATGGAAATTATTTTTACCTGTGAAAGGATGTATTTGAAATTATTTCCATAGCTATTGAAATACTATCTTCTTAGTTTTCGGTTTAGTAATGAACTCAACTATAAAGGAGTCTTGGTTGTGCGTTTGATGAAATAGAACACTAAATTCATCGAAGTAAGTATTCTGATTTGTTGAACTTCCTCTTGCCTTTACAGTTTCCTTTAAAGGTTTGAAATGCCAGGGTACTGTGTGAACAACAGGTGGTTGTCGTTTTATCTTGTTTTTCAGTTCAGTTCAGTCACTCAGTCATGTCAGACTCTTTGCAGCCCATGGACTGCAGCATGCCAGGCCTCCCTGTCCATCACCAACTCCCAGAGTTTATTCAGACTCATGCCCATTGAGTCGGTGATACCATCCAGCATCTCATCCTCTGTTGCCCGTTCTCCTCTTGCCTTCAATATTTCCCTGCAGCAGGGTCTTTTGCAATGACTCAGTTCTTTGCATCAGGTGGCCAGAGGCTTGGAGTTTCAGCTTCGACATCAGTCCTTCCAGTGAACATTCAGGACTGATTTCCTTTAGGATGGNCTGTGTGAACAACAGGTGGTTGTCGTTTTATCTTGTTTTTCAGTTCAGTTCAGTCACTCAGTCATGTCAGACTCTTTGCAGCCCATGGACTGCAGCATGCCAGGCCTCCCTGTCCATCACCAACTCCCAGAGTTTATTCAGACTCATGCCCATTGAGTCGGTGATACCATCCAGCATCTCATCCTCTGTTGCCCGTTCTCCTCTTGCCTTCAATATTTCCCTGCAGCAGGGTCTTTTGCAATGACTCAGTTCTTTGCATCAGGTGGCCAGAGGCTTGGAGTTTCAGCTTCGACATCAGTCCTTCCAGTGAACATTCAGGACTGATTTCCTTTAGGATGGACTGGTTGGATCTCCTTGCAGTCCAAGGGAGTCTCAAGAGTCTTCTCCAGCACCACAGTTCAAAAGCATCAATTCTTCGGCACTCAGACTTCTTCACAGTCCAACTCTCACATCAGTACATGACCACTGGAAAAACCATAGCCTTGACTAGATGGACCTTTGTTGGCTTTTTAACATGCTGTCTAGGTTGGTCATAACTTTTCTTCCAAGGGGTAAGCGTCTTATAATTTTATGGCTGCAGTCACCATCTGCAGTGATTTTGGAGCCCCCCAAAATGAAGTCTGCCACTGTTTCCACTGTTTCCCCATCTATTTCCCATGAAGTGATGGGACCGGATGCCATGATCTTCGTTTTCTGAATGTTGAGCTTTAAGCCAACTTTTTCACTTTCCTCTTTCACTTTCACCAAGAGGCTGTTTAGTTCTTCTTCACTTTCTGCCATAAGGGTGGTGTCATCTGCATATCTGAGGTTACTGATATTTCTCCCGGCAATCTTGATCCAGCTTGTGCTGCTTCCAGTCCAGCGTTTCTCATGATGTACTCTGCATATATGTTAAATAAGCAGGGTGACAATATACAGCCTTGATGTATTCCTTTTCCTATTTGGAACCAGTCTGTTGTTTGACGTCCAGTTCTAACTGTTGCTTCCTGACCTGCATACAGGTTTCTCAAGAGGCAGGTCAGGTGGTCTAGTAATCCCATCTCTTGAAGAATTTTCCACAGCTTATTGTGATCCACACAGTCAAAGGCTTTGGCATAGTCAATAAAGCAGAAATAGATGTTTTTCTGGAACTGTCTTGCTTTTTCCATGATCCAGCGGATGTTGGCAATTTGATCTCTGGTTCCTCTGCCTTTTTGAAAACCAGCTTGAACATCAGGAAGTTCACGGTTCACGTATTGCTGAAGCCTGGCTTGGAGACTTTTGAGCATTACTTTACTAGCATGTGAGATGAGTTCAATTGTGCGGTAGTTTGAGCGTTCTTTGGCATTGCCTTTCTTTGGAATTGGAATGAAAACTGACATTTTCCAGTCCTGTGGCCACTGCTGAGTTTTCCAGATTTGCTGGCATATTGAGTGCAGCACTTTCACAGCATCATCTTTCAGGATTTGAAATAGCTCAACTGGAATTCCATCACCTCCACTAGCTTTATTCGTAGTGATGCTTTCTAAGGCCCACTTGACTTCACATTCCAGGATGTCTGGCTCTAGGTGAGTGATCACACCATCATGGTTATGTGGGTCATTAAGATCTTTTTTGTACAGTTCTGTGTATTCTTGCCACCTCTTCTTCATATCTTCTGCTTCTGTTAGGGCCATACCATTTCTGTCCTTTATCGAGCCCATCTTTGCATGAAATGGTCCCTTGGTATCTCTAATTTTCTTGAAGAGATCTCGAGTCTTCCCCATTCTGTTGTTTTCCTCTATTTCTTTGCATTGATCACTGAAGAAGGCTTTCTTATCTCTCCTTTCTATTCTTTGGAACTCTGCATTCACATGGGTCTATCTTTCCTTTTCTCTTCTGCTTTTTTCTTCTTTACACAGCTATTTGTAAGGCCTCCTCAGACAGCCATTTTGAGTTTTGCCTTTCTTTTCCATGGGGATGGTCTTGATTCCTGTCTCTTGTACAATGTCGCATGGTTCCATCCATAGTTCATCAGGCACTCTTTCTATCAAATCTAGTCCCTTAAATCTATTTCTCACTTCCACTGTATAATTGTAATGGATTTGATTTAGGTCGTACCTGAATAGTGGTGTGGTTTTCCCTACTTTCTTCGATTTAAGTCTGAATTTGTCAATAAGGAGTTCATGATCTGAGCCACATCAGCTCGCAGTCTTGTTTTTGCTGACTTTATACAGCTTCTCCATCTTTGGCTGCAAAGAATATAATCAGTCTGATTGACTGATATATTGATCTGATATCTGATATAATCAATCGCCACTGCAGCACCGCGCAGCTGCCACTCAGTCTTTTTTTAGTGCTGTTATTTGGTGGCTGTCTTGCAGGCTGGAAAGGAGTCAATACTGAGACTCGAAAGTTAAGTGGCAGAGCGAGCCCCTGGACTGTGCAGTCCATGGAAAGCGATCAGGTTGGCCTGATCTGAGCCAAGGGTGCTGAAGATGGGCGGGGAAGCTCTGAGATGGAGCCAGCGCTGAGGAGGCACCAGCCCCGCAGCCTCTGTCCTCCTGCTGGGGTCCTGACCCAGCGCAGAGTGGGGCCCTGGATGGCCCCTGTTCTCGCTTCGAGTTGGGTCAGAGCTCCTGAACCCAGGAAGCAGACATTCATTGGAAACAGACATTTGAGAATCTTGCTGCCTTTGGTTAATGATAATGTAATTGATTGTTGATTGTATAAACCAGTGTCTTATTTGAACGCACAATTGAGGGAAAAAGAAGACACTTGCATATTTGCAGTGAGATGGACTAAGCATCCCTCTGAACCTGGAGTGAGCAGGCCCAGGACACCGCCGGCTAGAGCGTGGCAGGGTCAGCTGACGTTAGGTTGGACTTTCCATTGTTAATCCTGCTTTTGGTTTTTATAACCTCTGGTTAAACATTCTTTCCAGGGAACAATTTGTATACAGATCTTCAGTGTGGGAACACGCATCCTATGACCCACTTATAGTCCTAAGGGCTTTTAAGATGAAGTCAGATTTTATGTTTTAAGATATTTCAAAATATTTATTCTCTGGGGACCAGCCACTGAAAATTATTTTATTCATTCCTGGAGGGGCTGCATCATTTTTAGTACTCTGCTCAGAATAGCTACTAAGCTTTGATGATACCCTTAAAAAAATAGAAAATGTCATGACTCGGTTTAACGACTTTTAATGTGTCTTAAGAAGTTGTTAGAATGAATAAAGAATTTGTATCATTTAAAATTCAAACTTTAGATTCCACTGATTTAGGAAAAAGGGGTGTCATCGTTTTGTGTTTACTTAAATTACTTGATCCATATTGCCGTTGCAGTACAAACAGACGTGTTAATTTGTTAATTTAAGAGCACAGTGCTGTATTAGTCTGGGTTCTCCAGGGAAACCGAACCAAGAGGATATGTATATAAACACGCACTCAAGTTATACCTTTCTCTGTACATGTGGTTACCTTAATATGTAGCCTGCCATGTATGTAGCTCTGTACACACTCACACACACAGATGCACACGTGTAGAGAGATCCGTCGTGAGGAATCAGCTTGCGCGGTCACGGAGGCTTGAGTGCCCCAGGTCTGCCATCTGCAAGCTGGAAACCCAGAGTAGCCGGTGGTGGTGGCGTCGTATCCGGGTGTCCGAGGCTCCGGAACCAGCAGCCTGGGTGCTGCGAGTGGGCGGGCGAGTCTGCAGGCCTGTGGACCCGGCGTCGGCGGGCGGTCCCGGCCGGCCGGGCCGGGGCACAGGCGCCGCAGCTCTGGGACGCCCTCCTCGCCCGTCCGTTCTCCGCGGGCCTGGAAGGGTGGGCCGGTGTGCGTGTGGGGGGACGGGGGGCTTAGCTCCGCGCTCCGGCTCCAGCCTCCGCCGGCAGCTCTCTCCCAGATGCTCAGAAATCGCGTCCAGGGAAGACCCGGGCAGCCGTGACCCGGTCACCCCGACACACGAAACGCCGCGTCCCCCGCACCGCCAGTCATTCTTCCCCGCGCGCTGTTTCCCAAAGTGCTTTTCCCCTGCTTGACTCGGATGAATCCAGAAGACAGTGTTCTGGTGAGAATATTACGGTAGCACCAAGTGTTCTTCTCCTGGAGATGCATACAGGATACCCGGCGACGCCCTCGCCCACCCCCGGGGCTGAGGGCTGCCGTGCAAGCCCACCGCGCGGCCCGGAGTGGAGGCGGGCTCCGGGCGGGCTCCGGGCGGGCTCCGGGCGGGCTCCGGAGGCTTCTGCCCGCTGCGCAGGCCTGGCAGGCTCACAGGACCCGTCCGAGTTTCAGCGTGCCTCCGTCTTCCTACGTCCACTCCCTGACTCTTTCTCACGAGGCAAGCAAGCCCACTTGAACTGTCAGAGTTTTTATGCCAGTAGTTTTCTTTAAGGCTTTTTGAATGACTTAGGCTTTACTAGAGCCTGTGGTTATCGAGTATGCTGTTTTCTGGAATGCTAGAATTAAACTAACAATTTTTCTAAATGAATAATTATCACTGTAATTATACTTTTAGAGAGTCAGCATTTTTTTTTCCTGAAAGTGTTTTGTTTTCTTTCTTCCTACCATTTATTAGAAGATTGGCCCAAGAAGAGAAGAATGATTTCTCTCTTTAAATTTTGTTTTCTTTCCAGCAAGTGGGAGCTGTCAGAATATTGACTTTTCTAAATCAGTAGAAAGTTTTGGCTGTGTTTTCTATGAGGTAAACAGTAAAGGGATAGTCATGAATGTTTTTTTTTTTAAACTGTATTTACTTGGTTGCACTGGCTCCGTTTCGGCAGACAGGATCTCTGCTCTTCAGTGTGGCGTGCAGAATCTTTAGTTGTGGCCTGTAAAGTCTTAGTGGCGGCATGTGGGATCTTGTTCCCCAGCCAGGGGTCGAACCTGGGCCCCTCAGTTGGGAGTGGGAAGTCTTAGCCGCTGGATCACCAGGGAAGTCCCGGTCATGAATTTTATGTAGTATTTTGTTCTGGGCTTCCCTGGTGGCTCAGATGGGGAAGAATCTGCCTGCAATGCAGAAGACTCGGGTTCAGTCCCTGGGTCGGGAAGATCCCCTGGAGGAGGGCATGGCTACCCACTCCAGTGTTCTTGCCTGGAGAGTGCCATGGACAGAGGAGCCTGGCGGGCTACAGTCCATGGGGTCGCAAAGGGTCAGATGTGACTGAGCAACTCACATGCACGCATACAGGGCTTTTTAGGCTTAGAGGGGTGTGGTGCCTTTGATATTATTTTATTTGGTATATCCCTTAGTATCTTTTATATTTTTAACGTGTTTAGAAACAAGTCCTAACAGACATCAAGTTTAACAGAGATTACTTCTGTTTTAACACAATGGATTAGGACCCCTCGAACTGGGACACTGGCGCGGAGGGGGCGTAGGCTGTCATTCCCCTGGGTGGGCCGTTTGGCAGGAGTGGCATTCTCTCTGCAGGGTGTACCCTGAGAGAGACACACACATTCTTGTATTCTTGCACACAGGGAAGTGCATTGGGAGGTCTTAGGGGTATTGGCCTCCCAATATTCCACCTACTATATGTGAGAATTCCAGTTGCTCCATTTCTCAGCTTTATTTTGCCAGACTTCAAAAATTTTAGCCTGTCCGATGCATATGAAACTGTCCTTTTGTTAGTTTAATTTGCCCGTCTCCGATTTTAGAGAGCTGATACTGAATATTCTTTCAAATACTTTCCTGGAAATTACTTGTTCATGTCTTTTGCCAGTAACAAAAATCGGCTTGACTTGTTTATCGAGCTCTTCACAAATCCTGGATGTCAGTTTTGGGTTGGTGTATGTGTTATGAGTATTTTTTTCATGTTCTGGGACTTTTCTGCATTTTTCAGTTGTGCCCCTTGATGAACAGAGATCACTGAACTTTCTGAGTGTTTCCTGGTTCTTCTTTTTATCCTGAAGTACATTTCCTTCTGCTTTGAGATCCTAAGGATAGGGGTCTCTTTTCCTCCTTCGGCACTCTGGCACTGTGCAGTGTGGCAGCCGGTGGTCCCCTGCTCACGTATATGCGCGTGTAAGCATGTATGATGTTACAGTGCCCAGCACCCGGTCCCCTTGGTACCGCTTAGCCACGTACCTGCACACCTTCCACTCGCCCCTCGTGCCTTTTCTGTCTCGTGGTTTTCATGCAGGAGCAGCTCCATTTCTGGGCTCTCTTTCTGCTCCCCTGGTCTTTGCTTTTTTTCTGTCGCAGTTACATTTTCAGTCTATCTTCGGTTCTCTCTGCCCTTTGCCTTGTTGGTGTTTTTCAAAACTTTCTTGTCTATTTTTGCCTCCCTTTTCTTTCATATTTTAGAATTAGTTTCATAGACATACAAACACATGCTTTTTTTCCCAGAAATTTGTCCATCTTATCTAAGGTTTTAGATTTACCGATGAAGAATGTTCATTTTTGCATTCTCTCTCTTCTCTCCTCCCTACATTTCTTGTTCTGCTGAATTTGTAGTTATCCTTATTATTTTTCTCTGCAGTCTGCTTTTTTCCTCAAACAGTCTTGCCATAGGTTTGTCGGTTTTATTATTTGTTTTTAAAGGAGCCAGCTTCTGGTTTTGTGGAGTTTTACTGTCTTTATTTTCCATGTCATTTATTCTCACTGTTTTCTTTTTAATGTATTGGTGTGACTTGGAAATTGAGTAGATGTGGGGAAACAGGGCTGAATTTCTACACCAAGATTTCCATTGCGAGGGTCAGGTGGATGATGGTCTTTAACAGCTGAAGTGCAATTAGTTGGAAGCAGTTTGGGGGAAGTTGTCGAGTTCACTTTTGGCTAGCAAGCTGGACCTGAGGTCCTGGTCTTGGTATTTGCTGTTGATAGAGATAGTAGAGGGCGGTGGGGAGAGGGAAAGCCAGAATGCCTGTAGGTCAGGGGGAGCCGTCTTGGCTAAGCAATACCACCTCCATCCCTGTTTCCATTTAAATAAAAAAACCTCTGTACTTCCCAGCCAGCCCAAACGATAAAAGAATCCGCCTGCCGGGTGCGGGATATGCAAGAAATACAGGTTTGGTCCCTGGGTCGGGAAGATTCCCTGGAGGAGGAAATGGCCACCCCTCCAGTAGTCTTGCCTGAAAGGTCCCACGGTCCTAGGAGCCTGGTGGGCTGCAGTACGTGTGGTCGCCGAGAGTTGGACATGAGTGAGTGCACAAGCACTTCCCCACGCTACTCTTGGTACTCTCGGGCAGCTGTGCATCCGTTTGTAGTAATTGACTCGCTTGTATATTCCAGTCAAGAAACAGGGCAAGGACTCATCTCCTCCTCCAAGGCCCCGGGCAGTCAAAGCATTCGATGCCTGTTTGTGGACTCAGTCCCAACTGACTGCCTCTGAATTTTGTGAGGCACACATGATATAAGAGAAAAGCTCATCCTAGAGTCTGATTCTCGAAAATTACCTGTTTCAGCCACTAAAAACATTCCCCTGTTGTCTTGTACTGAATTTTCTATTTTAATGTATAGAGAGGGCAAAGATTGACTTTTTAAAACCCAATTTTAGTTTATGTTTAACATTTAAGCTGAGCATGAGCTGGTGTTTTTACTTGAAGAAGACATTTATTGATCTACCATGTTTAGGGAAGAAAAGTAATTGTCTTAAAATTATCTGAGGTGGTTGCTTTAATGCCACCCCTGCTATAGCTTCTGTTTCCAGAGGCGTTTATCTTCAGATTTTTCTTACTGTGAAGATTAAAAGTTAATCATTTGCCAATTAAAAATAATTCAGACCTTTAGGGACCCCTGTATTCTAGGAAAATGGTAAAGAGTTTAATGTTACTAGTTCTAAAGCTAAATTCTTCTGAGCCACTCAAAGGACATTATTGTTTACAGATTAGTGTGTAAAAAGCTATATTTAAGGTAAGGAAAGGGTCAGAAAGGGTCATTGCAGGCTTGTTTGGTGTAGCCATCAAGTTAAAAATGGCAAGAGAACAGAATACTTGAACGACTTCTTGATTTTGTCCAAATTTTAGCTGCGTAGCTTTAAAAGAATAAGCGTATGTGGGAAAAGATAAATTTACAGTTTGGAGTAAACGTCCCAAGAATGGCCATCCAGTTTGATTTCGAAGGCAGACCTTACTGACCCTGGGTCCCTCACTCACTGGGCATGACAGATCTGTTAGGGACGCAGTTAGCGTCAGAGAACAGCGGTGGCACAAACACGCAAGGGTTTGTTTTTCTCCCGCGATGTCGGACCTGGACGCAGAAAGTTGCTGGCTGTGGTGTCCTGTCCAGTGGGATCGGGGTGGGGGTCTGTGCTTCTTGGGTGTTTTTCTCAAGGAGAAACATGGCCGCTGCCCTTGGTGACGTGGCATCCCCTTTGTGGACGAGAGGCACGCGGAGGGGAGGAAGCAGCTTCCCTGGGGCAAGAGATTCTTGCTGGTGTTTGCACACCCAGGTCCCCTGGTTGTTCAGTCGTCCTCGCGGAAAGCGGGCTGGGAGATGAGTCATTGGTGAAAATCTGGTCTGATCAGTTCCATCTTACAGTTGGAGCTAATAGTTCATTCATTTACTTCTGGTGCCATTACTGAAATATTGGGATGTAAGCCTGTCGTCTTCGTGTTTATTTTCCTCTACTCCAGCTGGTCTTTGCTGCTGTTTGCCTCCTCTCTTGTGCCTTTGTCAGTCATCCCATTGCTGGTGTTGCTGTTTCAGCCCTGCCCCGTCACCTTGCTGATTATGCACTCTGGCCGTGTTGAGTTAGGGAGTGCCTGCCTGGGAGGTCTCTGTGCGTCCCTGGCCTGTTAGAGCCAGCGTCAGGTTCCGGCTCCTGTCATCCCATGGGCACTGCGTTGTCTCTTTTCATAGATCTCACTTTTCTGTTGAATTTCTCTGTGTTTTCAACTAATTCATAGAAATAGTAATCCTTACTTCAAGGTTTTGTTTTTGATGATCCTAAGATCCGGTTCACTTTTGAGACCTTCTCTGTTGTCCAACTCCCCATCCCCGAATGGTTCCCCCCACCCCGCTCTTGAGCTCGCCTATCTGGTCTCTCGGCCAGCCAGGTGACTGTTGCCGCACAGCAGATGCTGTGTATGAACACGCACAGAAACCCTGAATGATGTCACCTTCTCCAGGGAGGGTCAGTTTTCAGGAAGACGCGTCCCCTTTCCCTGGACCAGTGGAAGCTGGTCATCCTGGGTCTTGACTGCCGCATGGGTGCTCGCCCAGGCCTCCGCCCCCAGGCGCTCTCTGAACTGCTGTCTGCCCAGCGCTGGGATTCTGCCGGGATCTCCTTGTTGCTTCTTGTCCTGTCAGCAGTGGCTTTCTCTCTGGTTTTGGGTTGTCATCCTGGACTTATTCTTACTGGCTGCCTTCCCTCAGTTTTGTCCTTGTTCATGTTGAGTTGTTGCGATTCCTAGTTTTCAGGTAGTAACGCTTGTGGTCTGTGATGTACAGACTATGGTTTAGTGTGTGTAACTTTATTAATCTGTGGGCTTTAGTGGAAGAGGGTTGTGTCTGCATTGTGGCGGGGGGGAGCAGCAGAAGTGAGTCCCACCAGAACTAGCCCTGTGGGGCAGCCACACAGCAGTTCAGTCTGCGGTGGTGGCGGCAGGTGGCTTACTTGTACCCGACTCTTAGTGACCCTCTGGACCCTGCCCGGCTCCTCTGCCCATGGGATTCTCCAGGCAAGAGTCCTAGAGTGGGTTGCCATTTCCTTCTCCAGGGAATCTTCNCCATATGCTACCAATAAGAATGTTTACTCTGCTATTGCTGAATAAAAACTTCACAAATTCAATTACCTTATATTTCTTAATACTCTTTATCAGCTACTGAGAGAGAAGTTTAAATTGTCCACATACGATTGTGGAATTTCCTATTTACTTTTCAGCTCAATCTGCACTTGTTTCTTGCATTAACTTGTGTTAGTATTGTTATTGTTCAGTTGCTAAGTCATGTCCGACTCTTTGTGATCCCGTGGATTGTAGCCCACCAGACTGCTCTGTCCATGGGATTCAGGCAGAAATACTGGAGTGGGTTGCCATTTCCTTCTCCAGGGGATATTCCCAGACCAAGTCAAACCCATGTCTCCTGCATTGGCAGGTGGATTCTTTATCACTGAGCCATCAGGAAAGCCCCTGTCTAAAGATAAATACATATTAAAAAAAGAATAAAGCAACAATAAAAACACAGCGATAAATGGCAACTGATCTGTACTATATAGGACAGAGGGCAATAGGGAAAGGTGGGGACTGCGGTGAACTGGAGAAGAGTATCCCCTTTAAAGAGGTAGGAAGGAGTCCCATTCTAACCAGTAGCTGCAGTAGCGGCAGTACAGGAGGAACACAGACCTATGTTGCCAGACTCTCAGGTTTGTATTCAAGAAACACTAGATCCAGGTTTTTATGCATATCTCCCTATTTTTTTAATGTTTCTAAATACTTAAAAAATAACAACAACAGCAAATCTATGGTGATTGAGAATATCCATATCAGAAGACATGAGATCCCTCTACTGGATAGTAAAGGAGGATAGACCCTTGGAGATTACCAAGTCCAGCTTCCTAACTTGATCCATTGAAAAAGTAAGGTCCAGAGAGGGGAAAGGAAATGCCCAAGGCCACACAACAATTCAAGCCCCAAGTTGGGATCCCATTCGGGAATACAGTTGACTTTTGCACAATATGGGGGTTAATTTGAGAATAATTTATGGCTTGCCATCCACATCCTTGGTTCCTCCACCAAATGCAGACCCTGCAGTACTGTAGTGTTCACTACTGAAAAAGACCCATGCATAAGTGGACCCACACAGTTCAAATCTGCATTGTTCCAGGGTTAACTGTGTTTGCTTTTCTGTTAGCCTACTTTCTGCTGATGCAGAGAGACAGACATGGCATGTGGCGGGTTATGGAAAAAGTGCTGGGGTTGGGGTCACAGTTAGTGGGTATAAACATTTAGGGTTATAAATTAATCTTCTTAATTAGTTTCCCACTTTATTATTTTATAATTTTTTAAAGTATAATTCCTTGTCCTAAAATTTACTTTCTCTGATATTAATATGGTTATACCTGTTTTCTTATTAATGGTGATATATTATGTGTGAATACATATTTATGTTTATTTATAACATCTATCTGTGTTGCATTTCTTGTAGGTCATATAATTGTCTGTCTATTTTTCATCCAGTGGGGTACTCTCCCACTTTTAACTGTAGTCTTTCTTTCATTTCCTTTAATTAAGAATATTGTTAAGTTAAAATCTATCCCTNACATCTATCTGTGTTGCATTTCTTGTAGGTCATATAATTGTCTGTCTATTTTTCATCCAGTGGGGTACTCTCCCACTTTTAACTGTAGTCTTTCTCTCATTTCCTTTAATTAAGAATATTGTTAAGTTAAAATCTATCCCTTCATTATTTGTTTTGTGATTATACCTCTGCTATTTTCTCTCTTCTCGCTTTTACTTCTTTTATTTATTTATTTTTTGCTCCAATTTCTTCTATTGCCTTATATCAATACTTTATGTTTCATTTTCAATGGTTTTTCTAGGGTTTTCTACATGCTTCTTAACTTGTCACATTCTGCTTCAGTTAATGTTATATCACTTCAGGTAAAATGCAAAAAAATCTTAACAACATAGAAATTATATTTCCCCCCATCCTTCATACTTTGGTTTTCATACATAGGATTTATAACATATTACATGTATGGTACAAGTTCCATGGTACACTTTCTGTTATTTCTGTTTTATAAAAATAAGAGAATCATATTGACACAGCATTATATTTACTCACACGTTTACCATTCCCAACAGTATCATTTTCAGGAAATCCAGGCTTTCATCTAGTAGCACTATTCTTCCATCTGAAGGATGTGGACTGTAGGCTTCAGGCATGGCTACATACTTCAGTCTTCCACCAGAGCAAGCCACCAAGAGAGAAGACAAGTAGGATGTCTTTTAATCTAATCTCAGAAGTTATGTCTCATCACTTTTGCCATATTCTCCTAATTATCACAAGTCACTAGGCCCTGCTCACATTTAAGGAGAAGAGANTATGGTACAAGTTCCATGGTACACTTTCTGTTATTTCTGTTTTATAAAAATAAGAGAATCATATTGACACAGCATTATATTTACTCACACGTTTACCATTCCCAACAGTATCATTTTCAGGAAATCCAGGCTTTCATCTAGTAGCACTATTCTTCCATCTGAAGGATGTGGACTGTAGGCTTCAGGCATGGCTACATACTTCAGTCTTCCACCAGAGCAAGCCACCAAGAGAGAAGACAAGTAGGATGTCTTTTAATCTAATCTCAGAAGTTATGTCTCATCACTTTTGCCATATTCTCCTAATTATCACAAGTCACTAGGCCCTGCTCACATTTAAGGAGAAGAGAACATGAGTCCCAGGACATGGAGACCATTAGGAGCCTCCTCGAATAGTGGGGTGCCCATACTAGTAAAGTAACTGCTGTTAGGTGTATCCAGAACTTCCCTAATGTGCTATGAAGACTCCAAAGTCTTATCAGACCGCAACATCTTCCAGACCTGAACAAGCTCTGGGAACTGTTCACTTTACAGTTCCCTGGACACTCTATCTGACCTCCCACAGTTTTGCTCAGTATATAGCAACCAGCTTAAGGGGATCCTTGTATAGGTTTTGGGGAGCTCTATCTTTGCAGAACTCAAATCTCTCTGGTATTATGTCCTCTAAATTATACCACATCACTCTCCCTGAGCTCTGCCCTCTTTTCTTTCACTCAGTAAAACCATCATATTGAAATTTACTTTCTCCTCCTGCGTGTGGTCTGGCAGGTGCCTCCAGACAGAAAGCTGGGGCAACTCTGGACTCTCATCATTTGTGTCCCTTATATCAGGGGTTGCTGTCATGCTGCCCATTGTCCCACATTTGGGCACAGAAGTATTGTCTTCTATGTCTGGTTTATACATGTCCATGGGAAATTGGCAAGTCTGCTCCAGCTGTTTCATATCATCCAGAAGCAGAACTCTTCCAGGGAATTTTTAAACAGTTTTATTTTTCCACAGACTCTGTAAATAGTGTAGTTAGAATATACTTTGCTGATGTAAATGCTACCAGCACTTCCTCCATGTAAACAATAAAATTAGAGTTTGAAAATGTTTATAATAGCCAGGACATGGAAGCAACCTAGATGTCCATCAGCAGATGAATGGATAAGAAAGCTGTGGTACATATACACAATGGAGTATTACTCAGCCATTAAAAAGAATACATTTGAGTTAGTCCTAATGAGGTGGATGAAACTGGAACCTATTATACAGAGTGAAGTAAGCCAGAAAGAAAAACACCAATACGGTATAGTAACGCATATATATGGAATTTAGAAAGATGATAATGATAACCCTGTATGTGAGACAGCAAAAGAGACACAGATGTATAAAAAAGTCTTTTGGACTCTGTGGGAGAGGGAGAGGGTGGGATGATTTGAGAGAATGGCAGTGAAACATGTATAATATCATATATGAAATGAGTCACCAGCCCAGGTTCAATGCATGATATACTGAATGCTTGGGGCTGGTGCACTGGGAAGACCCAGACGGATGGTACAGGGAGGGAGGTGGGAGGGGGATTCAGGATGGGGAACACGTGTATACCTGTGGTGGATACATGGTGATGTATGGGAAAACCAATACAATATTGTAAAGTAATTAACCTTCAATTAAAATAAATAAATTTATTTTTTAAACTAAAAAATATGTACTAAATTAATAGTAATATAAGTACCTAAAAGTGATTTGTATAGAGTTCCTCAATATAGCAAAGTGTCTTTAAAATATAATTTTCAAAACATGTTCAGGAGCACACATTCGGTCTGTTTTAAAAAGTAACTGGATGTATGTCAATCTAAATGTAATTTAATTCATTATAATTGTTAACCATGAAAAATTTGATAAAGTTTTACATTGTCACTTATTGTTTCCCATCCTTATACATTTTAAAATCTTAGAAATGTCTTTCAGAGAGTTTTTTTTCTTCAGGCATGCTTCACTTTATGGTAATCGTACTTTCAAAGGTTACAAGTGAAAGGTTCATCAGATTAATAATAGCTGATGCTGTGCTCTGCTAAACTTCCCAACATTTCCCTTTTGCTGTCCTACTTCTATCACATGACTGGGATGTGATAAATGTCTTAGGGATTTGAAGCTAATTAAGCAAGAAAAGCACAGTTCCTTTCACATTTATTTGCTCCTTGCTTTTGTGTTCAGGAGGACATTTACAGCCCTCTTTGTCACATCTGAGCCTGTAAGAAGACAGACCTGTTCCACTGTTTTTGTGAAAGAGCCAACCATTGCAGGGGACCATCCACTGACTCTAATCTCTACATGCTCACTGCAGAGATATATTGCTCATGTAGATTCAGGTGTGATTTCTGCACAAATTCAACCTATTGTATATGCAGGAAGAGGGATAGTTACTTCTAAGAACCTGTTTGAAGAAGTGAAAATGGCATATTTTCATCTTCCCCTAACTAGAATTCAGGCCAAACTTGGAGAACCGGTTTTTAAAAGTACAGTTTATTCAACCTACCGAGCTATACTCTTTAAGTTTTCTCAAGGTATTTCACATATTTCTAATGGAAAGGTTCAAAATTAGGTATTTACAGTATTTTAAAAATTTGTTTTGTGTCCCTTTGCCACATCTTTACATCATCTATGTGGTTGCTTACGTATTTTCCCTTCAACTGACTCACCATTTCCACTTAAATTTATCCTAAAAGGAAAAATTATTACCTGTACTGTAAATGGAAACCAGTACCATTGAAACAGTGTAACTGAAAAGTCAGACATGGCTGAGAGACACTTTACTCACTAGCAGTACATGGGTCAGAAAAAGGAGGCTGCAGAGAAAGACAGGACAGACCATAACAACCAGATGCATGGGAAAGAGAGCTTATCATCGGCTGTTGATTAGAGCCCAAAACAAATACCACTTACAAATGTCATGACATAAAGAGTATGATTTTTTTTTTCCTAACACTGGTCATGTTTATTTGCTCATTTTCTTTCAGCATTTTAATATGTATGTTATTTATTTTTATTCATAAGAGAAGCCCCCAAAATAGATATGTATGTGTTAAAAAACTGAAAAAATGAGTAAATAAAAAGCATGATCAGCACCAGAAAAAAAAAAATCATACTCTTCATGTCATGACATTTGTAAGTGGTATTTGTTTGGGGCTCTAATCAACAGCCTATGGTAAGCTCTCTTTTCCATGCATATGGCTGTTATTTAATCTGCTCTGCCTCCTTTTCTGAACCGTGTTCTGCTAGTGGCTAAAGCGTTAATCACTCAGTTATCTACGACTCTGTGACCCCATGGCCTGTAGCCACCAGGCTCCCCTGTCTATAGGATTCTCCAGGTAAAAATACTGGAGTAGATTACCACTCCCTTCTCCAGCTCATCTTCCCAACCCAGGGATTGAACCTGTGTTCTTGGCATTGCAGGCAGATTCTTTACCATCTGAGCCACCAGTTTCTAAAATTTAACTTCTTGACAAGAAGTCTGATTTTCAGATTGGATCTGAAGGTAGTTCCTAAATTGCCCTGAAGTTATGACTGTCAGGATAGCTCTGATGCAGTATTTTTAACCATGTTCTTGGGCCAGCACTGCTAAAAATATAACTGCAGAATTGGTTTCTCCTCACCATCTGAAAGACTACTGTGGTCTGCTGTCATCATCTAAAAGAGAAGGCAGAGTGTCCAATTAGTAAAGGGGAAAAGGTTAGCAATTTTTTCTCACTTGTGAGAAATAATGACTGTTTGAAAACTGTTTTAATAGATAATAAATTATCTATTTATTTTTCAATAGATAATAAAACTTTTTACACAGATAATGAATTCTGATTCAGTTGTTAATAAAGATTATATCTTTAGTAAGTGAGCTCAGTTCAGTTGGTAATGCTACAGTATTCAATAGAATATGTTTATTTCCTAAGTTCTTACTGTGACTTGCACATGAAATGTTTGCATATTTTACATATTTCTTCATTTTAGTGTTCTAGAGTAGAACATTAAAAAAAAAATCTGTAGTACAGAATTGGCAATTTTGTTTGACAATGAGCATCTAATCCTGCTTACTCTGGGAGTTACTGAATTTTGTGCCAAATGTGGAGGGAACTGATGACTGATTTGGTTTCTCTTTCCACAGCAATGGGTGCATGCTGTGGTATTTTAAAAGTAACGTGTATTTACTCTTCTTCTGATGAAAATCAAGGCACTAGCAAATATATAATACCATCTGACTTAGTCAATTTCAATTTAATTAACACAGGGCTTCTCAGGTGGCAGTAGTTGTAAAGAATCTGCCTGCCAATGCAGGAGGTGCAAGAGATGGCTTCAATCCCTGAGTCAGGAAGATTCCTTGGAGGAGGAAATGGCAACCCACTTCAGTATTCTTGCCTGGGAAATCCCATGGACAGAGGACCCTGACGGGCTGTAGTCCATGGTGTTGCAAACAGCTGGATACCAGAGAGTGTGAACACATATGCACACACACAGACACATCCTTATTCAAACTGAAATACGTTTTGAAAGATAGAGTTAAGTCACCCTTTATAAAGATGTTTAATATGAATAGAATTCCAAATAAAGCAATTTCTATACAGAAACGTGGGATAGCAGGGCTTATATTTTCTTTTTGGTTGACGGAATTTAAGAAATAAATACCAACAAAATAGCTTAGTCTAATGAATATTGCTGAATTTCCTAATATATGCAGACATTCTAAAAATATGTCAATTGTTCAGATGAATAAAATCACCTTAGAAGATCTCATAATGGGAATCTAGACAGGTTAATTTTAGCATCAAGTGTTTGATACTCATGTTATTTTAGATAGATCTTAACAAGGGTAAAATTAAATAGGATAGTAGTTTATAAAAGTCCATTTTTAGCATCATTGGATAAATAAAATATCAGAAAATTGCTTTCCCTTGGACTGCAAGGAAACCAAACCCATCAGTCCTACAGGAAATCAGTCCTGAACATTCACTGGAAGGACTGATGCCGAAGCTGAAACTCCAATACTTTGACCACCTAATGTGAAGAACTGACTCCTTAGAAAACACCCTGAAGCTGGGAAAGATTGAAGGCAGGAGGAGAAGGGGACAACAGAGGATGAGATGGTTGGATGGCATCACCGACTTGATGAACATGAGTTTGAGCAAGCTCTGGGAGTTGATGATGGACAGGGAAGCCTGGTGTGCTGCAGTTCATGGGGTTACAAAGAGTCGGATACGACTGAGAGACTGAACTGAACTGAACAGACAGGTGACATTAAATATATATTTTATAGGCTGTTTATAATAAAACATGAGATGTCTTTATTATTCTGCTATAGTGGGCTTCCCTGGTGGCTCAGAGTTTAAAGCGTCTGCCTCCATTGCGGGAGACCTGGGTTCGATACCTGAGCTGGGAAGATCCCCTGGAGAAGGCAATGGCAATCAACTCTAGTATTCTTGCCTGGAGAATCCCATGGATGGAGAAGCCGAGTAGGTTACAGTCCGCGGGGTCGCAAAGAGTGGGACACGACTGAGCGACTTCACCTCACCTCATAGTGACACCCATGTAATAATTTAATCAGCCATTCTATATTCATAAGGATATTAGTTCTAAATGATTAAGATCAGAAGTTCAGACAGTACCCACAAGAGATCTCTAATAAGAAAATGCAATGTTTATTTGGCATGAAAGTGAAAGTCGTTCAGTCGTGTCCGACTCTTTGCAATCCCATGGATGATACAGTCTATGGAATTCTCCAGGCCAGAATACTGGAGTGGATAGCCTTAGCCTTCTCCAGGGAATCTTCCCAACCCAGGGATCGAACCCAGGTTTCCCACATTGCAGGCAGATTCTTTACCAGCTAAGCCACAAGGGAAGCCAAAGAATACTGGAGTGGGGAGCCTATCCCTTCTCCATTGGATCTTCCGGACCCAGAAATCCAACCGGGGTCTCCTGCATTGCAGCTGGATTCTTTACTAACTGAGCTATTAGGGAAACCCAATATAATAACAGTTTTTCTTATAGTTCTTCCTATATAATACAGTTATTTTTTTTTAACCTAAGTCAACCAGTGATTTTAATAGGGTTTCTGATATGCAGTTTGCTGTAGTAAAAACAAAACAAAACAAAAGGTGAATGGGGAGAGATAAATTAGAAATTTGAAATCAGCCCACACTACTATATACATAATAGATAACCAACAAAGACCCACTGTATAACATAGGGAATTAAACATAGTACCTTGAAATAACCTATAATGGAAAACAATCTGAAAAAGAATAAAACTAAATCACTTTGTTGTATACTTGAAATGCAACATGGTAAATTAACTATGCTTCCGTTAAAAAATAAATTCTTATTAGGAATAATTTGGAGGAAAAAAGCCAGAGAATTAATCAAAAAGTGATGTCTAACTAGTAAGACAGTAACCATCCAGTTTATCCTGTTAGAGTGAAACTCTGTGAATGACTGTGGACTACCCATTTCCTCTTGAAATAAACCATGCTTATATGTTCCATCTTGCAGAACTTTCAGTTGGATATACTTGAGTTCTTTCAGTATCTGCTTCTGGAACGGCTCACAGTTTATTCTACATTCATGAAAAATTAACCTGCATTATTCTAGCTTTTCATTAAAGTGATTTGAGATTGAATCATTCATTTAATTATTTGTTTTCTATTTGGGTCTGGCTTTGTTCCATGAAGGTTATAAAGGTATTTGTAATGATGTGTACATTATATATATATATACACACACATATATATATATACACACATATATATATATATATATATGAAGATGTATATAAAGATACATACAACACAAAGTAAAATATATTAAAACAAGAGAATGGTAGGAAAAAGAGGCAGTGAGAAGTAAGAACAGGAAAGCACTATAGAGTCAGGAGTTTGACATGGAAAATCATTCCAGAAAATCATTTAATTTGGCAAAGGTGAGTCCCAATTATGCTGCTAAGTTAATTTAATAAGTAGTATAAAAATAGAAGCTGAGTAAATTACAGAATTCCCAGTTTTTTAGCATCACAACAGACATGTGGGCAGCTGTGGCTAAATTCAGCCTCCCAGAGAAATTCAGGAAGTTGACATGCTGGGAAAGCCAGCCGTTTGGGTTCATTCTGCCATCATTTTCACCAAGGATGCAACTGTGAACGTGGGAACTTCACCTACCGGAGTCTCTGAGTCTTTATCAAATAGAAATAATAACAGCAATGATACCCTTGCCAGATTGCTCTTAGAAATAAATGAGCTAATCTATGACAAGTACTTTGCACAGGTTCTAGCATGTAACACACACTCAATACATAATAAACAGGATGAATAGTATGACAATTTCCAAATCGAGAAACATGGGGCTATAATTCTGAAAAAGATTATTAGTATATCTAAGTTTATATTTTAAATTGATCTTAAGGTTATAAAACAACAGCATTGGGTCAAGAGTTAAGAAACCTAGAATTAATAATCCTATTTCTTCTAGTATCTGATTGGCAATAGAGCATTCACTTAATATCCCAGAGTTGTGGTTTCCTCATCTCTGAAGACTGATTGGCCAGTCTCAGAATTTGTGCCAGCTGTAGTATTTTCCTACTGAAGAAAAGTTTGTGCTGCTTCTTTTGTTAAAATAGATACTTTTAACAGGTATAATATTGATTTAAATTAATGTAAAAGAGATAGAAAGCAACAAAGATTACCCTTAAAATATAATTACCATGGGGGACTTTTTAAATGTTTATCTAAGGAGTAAATTACTGGAAACTAAGAAAATGGGGGGAAAAAAATCAGAACACAACACGACCGAAGCCATCAGCGTCATGGTACCAAGTTAGATATCATTTTAATTGCAATGATTATTTTCATATATAGGGAAAATTCATAAATAATTACACTAGGGCTCTAGACATTTTTATTTATAATTTTCAGGGCAAAGTAGATCCACTGGAACCATGTAACTCAAAATGAAAGACTTCAGATTATAATGTTCTAAAGGCAAGAATTATCTGAGTCTCCTTAGAATTGCTTAGGGTTTATTAAACAGTTGACAAGGGGGTACAAAAAACATATGTTTCTGATTATACTTTAGTTTTGAGATTTGGTTATAACAGTCTTTTAGTAAAAGGAAAATATTCATTAACATCTAATAAAACATTCAGCCGCAAGGGAGATCCTAAATTTTTACAAATTCATTAAGTACTTCATTGCGCTGGAGTTTACACTGTGTATCTCAGCTTTATGAAAACTATTTGTGGCTATCATCAAATTGTGTTTTCAGTATTCTTCACTACACCATTTAAAATTATCTCCCCTCTTCTCAGGATCTCTTTGCAAGGGTTTAATCAGCATCCTGTCACATCAAGCAACATGAAGGCAAGCTCAGTCTATCCCCTCCAGGAGGTCTTCTATGCAATAGAGAGTCAGATGCCTGCAGTGGGATTAAGAGTGAGAACAGTACATGGACCATGATGCACGGACAAAGACTCAGGGAAAATTGAAAAGGGATCAGTTCAGCAAGGACTCACCAACTGATCCTGGCTGTACTCAGAGTAGCTACCACAGTCCATCTGCCATAGACATTAGTAACTAAGGTACAGAAGGCACTCAGTGGTGGGGCAAAACCAGGCATCCATCTCCTCAGACATAGACTGAAGGATCCCGGTATAAATGGCAATGAGGTTACAGTGAGCTACCCAGGTTCCCATGTCATCTTAGGAAGTACAGGAGGAGGAAAGTAAACGGGGAGGAAGTTGGACTTTTATTGACTGAATATCTACCCCAAGGGAGAAGACATAACTTGGAAACATCTAAAACATATTTTAGAGAAACTTGGTTTTTCTTCTACAACTTGACAATCACTGAAGGACTGGGACTCAGCTGAACTTCTGGCATGTCCAACTAAGTCATGCTCATTTTCTACCTGCCATGTGTTACTTTCTTCTTATATCTAGGAACTGAATACTGCTAAACTTGAGTTAAGTACCTGAATGACTTAGTCTAACATAGCTGCAGCTTCAAAGCATATAGTGGCATTGATCACGGTCAATATCTCCAGTGAGGTGGCATTTACGACGCTGTAACTATCCTGGCTGGGTGAGAGTCGGCTGCTATAATAAAATGCCACAGACTGGCCAGCTTAAACAGAAAAGACATTTATTTCATTACAGTCTGGAGACTGGGAGTCTAAGATCAGAGTGCCAGTATCATCAGTTTCTAGGAAGCACCTCTTCCTGGCTGGCAGACGGCTCCTTTCTTGCTGTGTGTTCACATGGTGTAGTGGAAAAAGACAGCAAACTTTCTGTAGCATCCCTTCCTCTCAGGGCATTAATCTCATCGTGAAGGCCCCACCCTCATAAGTCCACGCAAAACTAGTTACCTCCCAGAGGCTCCATCTCCAAACAGCATCACACTGGAGGTTCGGATTCAACATAGGAATTTAGAGAGGATATAATTCCATCAAAATACAACCTGATCAAAAAGATACAGAAATTGCTACATTCCTGCCTTGTCAGTTATAAGCAAAAGAAGGAGGAAAGCTAATGATTTATTTTTTTTATTTTTTTTATTTTTATTTATTTTTTTTTCTAATTACAATACTGTATTTGTTTTGCCATACATTGACATGAATCAGCCACAGGTGAACACAATCTCCCAATGCCGAAGCCTCCTCCCACCTCCCACCCCTCACCATCTACCTGAATCATCCTGTGCACCAGCCCCATGCATCCTGCATCCTGCATTGAACATAGACTGGCGCTTCGTTTCTTACAAGATAGTATACATGTTTCAATGCCATTCTCCCAAACCATCCCACCCTTTCCCTCTCCCTCAGAGGCCAAAAATACATTCTATACCTCGGTGTCACTTTTGTTGTCTCACATATAGGGTCATCATTACTATCTTCTAAATTCCATATATATGTGTCANGCCACAGGTGAACACGATCTCCCAATGCCGAAGCCCCCTCCCACCTCCCACCCCACATCATCTCCCTGAATCATCCTGTGCACCAGCCCCATGCATCCTGCATCCTGCACCGAACATAGACTGGCGCTTCGTTTCTTACAAGATAGTATACATGTTTCAATGCCATTCTCCCAAACCATCCCACCCTCTCCCTCTCCCTCAGAGTCCAAAAGTCCATTCTATACCTCTGTGTCTCTTTGTTGTCTCACATATAGGGTCATCATTACCATCTTTCTAAATTCCATATATATGTGTCAGTATACTGTATTGGTGTTTTTCTTTCTGGCTTACTTCTCTCTGTATAATAGGGATATTTATGACCCACATGAGCAAAAAATGGGGTCTTTGGGGTTCTCAGATAAAGAGGTCCTGAGATGCAGAAATTTGAGAGGTTTGGGCTGGATCAGTTGAGTAGGTGGTGATAATGTAAGGAGAGAAAGATGATTAAAGAACTTAGCAACTTTTTTTTTTTTTTTTTTTTTTTAGAAATGGCAGATGGAATCTTCTGTTCAAAAACTGTGAAGAAACTAGGTAGTCATTTGGATATTGATGTTTGTGGTTCAGAACTCAGAACAGATGAGATAAATTTCAGAGTAATCATAGGTGGATAGTAATCAAGTCATGGGACTGGAAAGGATGACCTGAAAGAATGTAGGTTTAAAAATAAAAAAAGAGGATTCACAGCACTTGGACATAAATGTTAGATTGGGAAAAGAACTCAGAAAAAGGAGTGATTATATGAGAGTACATGGGGCACAGAACATTTCCCGAAAATGAGATAGTCGTCTTGAACGCTGGTTGAGGTCAAGTCGGAGGGCCTTGGTGAGGGCCCCTATCATCTCCTGTCTGGATTGTCACCGTTGCTTCTGGACAGGTCTGTCGTGTGTTGTGAGCCCCTCTCTGTCATACTGCAGGAAAGATTGTTTTTCAGAAAGGGCACTTCCCTCTCTAAGCTACTTGAAACACGGCATTAACTCTCTGATAGCAGTTGAATAAAGGGGCTATCATAAAAGTTGGCATGAGTCCCCCCAGCTCTCTCTCACCACTTGCCAATTTTAATTTTACTTACATGATGTTGTGCTCTGCTTTTGGATATTTTGATGTGTTCTTTCCTTTCCCCAGACTTCTTGTCTTCCTTGCCTTGTCTAACCTCTGTGAGTGTCTCCTCCTTATTTAAAACCTGGTTCAGGTAGCATCTTCTTTGGGCGGCCTTTTTTGATGGAAGACTGGTTACCAAATTTGTTGAATTTGTTCATAATTTTACTCACCATTGATTTTAGACTTATTAAACTGTAGCAGTTATTACTTGATGTTTGGGTAGAGATACATTCATTCATTTATTCAGTGAATATTCGCTCAGCACTCATTTTGTGTCAAGCATTGGCCTAAGCACTGTGAGCAGAGCTGTGGACAACAAACACAGGCCCCTGCAACATGGAACTTACAATCTAGAAGACCGAATGTACGTTTAACATTATACATTAAATGTCTTTATTTATGAGGGGGTTACCTGAAAGATAATATACAAGCATATATGGCCTTTGAAAATATGATAATATTAGATCAGCATGTAAACACTGATATTTTCTTTTTCAACAGAAGCAGTTAGAATCGAGTGACACCTGGAGCCGTGTTAGATATTATGCAAAGAAATTTTTTTTGCTCCTCGTTCATTGTATTACCAGGTTTATGTGCAGCATGAGAGTTTCACTCAGGGTTTCCTTTACTAAGCAGGGGCTGTCTGTCTGGGATGGTGTAGCAGCTGGCTTCCCAGTGACGCAGACTGCTAGTCACTTCTAAGATTTCTTTGAATTTTGTTTCTTTTTTTGTGTTTTACTTATTGTTTTCATTTTGCTTTCTTTTCTTCAAAATTTTATTTGCTTAAGCATTGCACACATCAGGAGGTATGATGAAACCTACTTTGTTATAATCTAGCTCGTTTCTCATAGCGTCTTCTTACAGTTAGGGAAGCTGTGGGCTATTAAAATATGCTGCACAAAGAAAGCGTTTTGTAACTAAATAAGTTAAATGTAAGTGAAGTTTTTTGTCTCCTTTTTTCAGCTGCAGGCCTGCTTGGATCCTTTAGTGTGCTGGTATTCACTATGATCCTCTAAGAGAGCTTCATATAGCAAGTAGTATTTCACAGAGGTTTCTGACCAGGAGGCCTTTTTTTTTTTTTTTTTTT
>SJYB01003780.1:131142-168891 GCA_006408585.1 Antidorcas marsupialis
AAGAATTGATGCTTTTGAACTGTGATGTTGGAGAAGACTCTTGAGAGTCCCTTGGAATGCAAGGAGATCCAACCAATCCATTCTGAAGGAGATCAGCCCTGGGATTTCTTTGGAAGGAATGATGCTAAAGCTGAAACTCCAGTACTTTGGCCACCTCATGCGAAGAGTTGACTCATTGGAAAAGACTCTGATGCTGGGAGGGATTGGGGGCAGGAGGAGAAGAGGACGACCGAGGATGAGATGGCTGGATGGCATCACGGACTCGATGGATGTGAGCCTGAGTAAACTCTGGGAGTTGGTGATGGATAGGGAGGCCTGGAGTGCTGCGATTCATGGGGTCACAAAGAGTCAAACACAACTGAGCAACTGAACTGAATGAACTGATTGTGGAACCTTCTGAACCAGTCTCTTTTCCTCTCATTTGTCATTTCTAGTTCAGTCTTCACACGGTAGCAAGAGGCATCTTTCTGATGTGTATGTTTTATCATTATTATTTGTTTTTGTTGCTTGTCACTGAATTGTGTCTGACTCTTTGCAACCCCATGGACTGCAGCCCACCAGGCTCGTCTGTCCGTGGGATTTCCCAGGCAGGAACGCTGGAGCAGGCTACGGTCTCCTCCCCCAGGGGTATTCCCTACCCAGAGATTGAGACCCGCCACTCCTGTGTTGCAGGTGGATCCTTTACCGCTGAGCCACGCTTCCGAGAAACGTTGATTTCTGGTTCTGCGTTTTCTTGTGCGATGCAGAGGGTCTTACGTCATAGGGCTCCTTTTTCTTCTCCAGCTGCATGTTGTGTCTTTCCGTATTTTGGACACAGATTCAGTCATATGTCGCTTATACCGAGCTCTCTTTCAACTCCATATTTCAGGTACTTTGATCACAGTCTCAGGAGCTGTTCAAGGAGATTTTGTCCCTAATGGACTGTAATCAGCATAAAGGCTCATCATAATGTATGTGAGCTACATGGCAGAGGTCATAAGAAGACTGTTATCCTAGAGGAAGCATGTAATTTGGAAGATAGCAGAAAGATTACTCTCAGAGAAATGATGACTACTGGGTAGTTTCCTACACTGATATGCTTCTAATAAGTAAGAATGCACTATGCCAGCTGTGTACTGTTCACTTCTGCAGACTATACTTTATATGGATGAGTAGGTCATGGGTATCCAGATACTTGTTGGATGAATGAATTAATCTCTAAATGAAAGCTTAATTTTGATCAGCCTAATTATCTTAATATTGTATGGATTTTAGTTATTGAAAGTTACTTTACGAAAAGACTTGGTAATGTAGATTAAAGAACGCTGTCAAATGAGAAGTGACATCAGAATATTTAAAGCTTGATTGAGTTTTGAATTTAGATTGGTTGTTCATACTTAACGTATTTAGAGCTAGATGTTTCTCAGCTTTTAAAGGAAATCCTTGGGAAATTTAGATGATTTTTAAAAGAATGGGAGTACAGTAAGGGTTCTCTCATCTGCTGTCTTGGACATTTCTGTTTGAATAGCCTGATGTGTTCAAAGATGATGTTGTTTGGTTGCTAAGTCGTGTCTGACTCTGTGACGCCATGGACTGCAGCACACCAGGCTCCTCTGTCCTCCACTGTCTCCCAGAGTTTACTTAAATTCATGGCCATTGAATCAGTGGTGCTGTCCAGCCATATCCTCTGCTGCCCTCTTCTCCTCCTGCCCTCAGTCTTTCCCAGCATCAGGGTCTTTTCCAATGAGTCAGCTCTTTGCATGAGGTGGCCAAAGTATTGGAGTTTCAGCTTCAGCATCAGTCCTTCCAATGAACACCCAGGACTGATCTCCTTTAGGATGGACTGGTTGGATCTCCTTGCAGTCCAAGGGACTCTCAAGAGTCTTCTCCAACACCACAGTTCAAAAGCATCAATTCTTTGGCGCTCATCCTTATTCACAGTCCAACTCTCACATCCATACATGACCACTGGAAAAACCATAGCCTTGACTAGATGGAGCTTTGTTGGCAAAGTAATATCTCTGCTTTTCAATATACTATCTAGGTTGGTCATAACTTTCCTTCCAAGGAGTAAGCGTCTTTTAATTTCATGGCTGCAGTCACCATCTACAGTGATTTTGAGCCCCCCAAAATAAAGTCTGACACTGTTTCCCCATCTATTTCCTATGAAGTGGTGGGACCAGATGTATACATTAATCAAAATAGTTTCCCAATTCTATTTGGAACTGCATTCAGAGTCTGAAATGTACTTTTAATAAAATCAGTGATGAAAATGATTCCATTTTTGAGGATGAACCTGATATTTGGAGTATTTAGAAATCCTTTGGAGCCAAGTTTGTACTTGGTGGAAAAAGTAAATTGTCTTGGTATTCTTCTTTCGATCAAAACATCTTAAGTGAGACCAGTAGTTTTCATGATTCACAAACTGATTACAATCCAAGGAGGGATTTTAAATGGATGTTCAGTATCAGAAGCGTTTCTGGAAATAAGTCCGCATGCTCCCATTGTGCCTGTTTGAAGGGCAACATTGAATGTATAGAATCTAGTATGTTTGTTAGAAATCAGTTGTATCATTTTACAACCAGGATTCCTTTATATTTTGTCTCCCTTTATACCGTTATGTGAATATTGTGACCTTCTCACCGTACCTGTGGGTATGCTTCACACAGCTCTCTCACGAAGTGTTCATAAAACAAATGTTATCCTGATTTTAAAGTTTCAATGAGTACTTCTTTTTCCAGGAACGCTTGTATGCACTGCATTTAATTATGCCGCCTTTTCCTCCCTTGACCGGATCTCGTTCAGTGCAGAACAGGGAGGTGGAAGAGGAGGACTTCCTAGGAGAGTTCTGATGGGGCACCCCGTCGGGGGTCGGGGGCACACGGGATCAGTGAACGCCCACCCCAGCTCCGGCGCCGGCTGAGGGGGAGGCGGGACGCGGGGCTGCGTGGCCCCGTGACGAGCGCAGCGAGCAGAGAGGGCTGAGCTCTGCGCCGTGCGGCCCCCGCGTTGACGGGGTCCCGTCTGAGGGGCCGGGAGGGCCCAGGCGGCCCGGGCGGTCAGCAGGGTGGCTTAGGGCCTGAGCCCCGACGCTGCACTGCCCCGTGCAGGTGCCTGGATGCCCCCGCTTCCCGGCTGCGCGCTGGAGGGCCGGTGGCTGAGCCCCCACGCCTCGCCCTTCGCCCCGGGGGTTCGGGAGCCCCAGCTTTTACGGCGTCCCGGCCGCGGAGCCTGGGCGCTGTGCCGGCCCGCGGACCGGCTCGGAGGCCGGGCCCAGATGCTGGCTCTCGGGGCGAGGGCGCGGCAGACACGCGGCGCTCTCGGCGCGCAGGCCTCTGTGCCGGGCCTGCTTCTGCGTCGCGTTCCGTCCCTTGTCACACCCGTTAGCAACACACCCCGGTCAGCGGCTTCCCTCCCCGCCTACGTGCTCAAGCCCCGAGCCCGTGAGCCGGCCTGGCGCCCCTCGCCCCTCGCCCTGTGTTCAGCTCCCGCAGCCCGAGTCCTTGGGGCCCCCGGGGGTCGCGTCCCGGCCCGCCCGCGGCGCGCCCCGCTGTCACCGTCCGTGGGCCAGGCCTTGCTGCAGGGCCTTCCCCGCTCTGGCTGCCCTCCTCTCCCGGCCTCTCCCCGCGCAGGGTCAGCGTCCTGAGTGCCGAGCCTCTCTGCTGGAGACCCACAGCCCACACCCGTGCTCTCAGCGTGCTCACCTCTGCCCCGCCCTTACCTGTGACCGCAGTGTTCTCCACCCTCCAGCCAGTGTTTTTCCGACACACCTAGCTCCTTCCTCCCTGAAGGTTCCCCCAGGGCTACTTTCTGGCACTTTCTTTTCCTTCTGTTCTTTTAATCTCAACCAAAATGTCACCTCCTCCGTGGGGTCATCCTAATATCACCCAATCCAAAATAACCATCGTTTATTTCCTATTATATAACTGTTTTATTTCTCTGCATAGTTCCTAAATATTAGATAGTAATCTTGCCACTACTGCTGCTGCTAAGTCGCTTCAGTCATGTCCGACCCTGTGCCACCCCTTAGATGGCAGCCCACCAGGCTCCTCTGTCCCTGGGATTCTCCGGGCGAGAACACTGGAATGGGTTGCCATTTCCTTCTCCCAGATACTAATGTTGCTTATTGCCTTTTTACTGTTTTGGGATTACATGTTTGTTTGAGCCCGTCCTCTGTTAATAACTGGAATAAATGAATAAACTGAAGAAAGCGTCTCCGTTTGTCTCTGCCGCAGCGCGAGGCTTCTGGTCGCAGTGCTGAATTTCACCAGCTGCAGCTGCTGGTGCTGACCAGGCTGGTGCCAGTGTCTCTGTCCTGGTCCTGAAATGCCCGGAGAGGTAACCGGCATTTTTGGTTACATAATTTGGATATAGTAAGTATCATGCTAGTATAACTGATGATGGTTAAATGATACAAATACCGAGATCTCATAACTGTTTAAATAATTGGTTGTATTTGATCACTCATTTTTCTTATGCTACAGTGAATTCTCTCCTTTGTTTGATAAAAAGCCAGTTATAGTGATTAATGGTGTAGCATTCCACCTGACTTAAATCTCAGACTTTTAGTGTCTTTAGGAATAAGTTACTTTTGAAATAGCTTAAGAAATTTTAGGGAGATGATTTTTCAAATGGGAAGAGGAATGACTAATTAGATTGCTGGCACATGTGATGTTTTTGTTTTAACATGTTTTTTTAAATTTCTGTTGAGGTTTATATAGAAAGTAGTGTGTAAGAGCTCTGTGTGAGATATTGTCAAAAGGGCGTTCCAGTTTGTGTAGTTGGGAGCTGAGTAATGTCTCTTTAAAGATCATCCATAGAATGAGCTTCATTGCCAAATAAAATTGAAAGGCATTTTTAAGTTTCGTTACTTTCAAATTTTGGAGACATTTAATAATATTAACATAAAGTATAATATTTGTTAGATTACACAGTTGGTAAGATGAAAATCACCAGTAAGAGATGAGTTTGCAGTAACAGTGAAAACCTTATTAATGGTGTTAAGTATTGTTAATCCTGGCTTCTACATTAGATCGTTGATAACAGTACCTCCAGGAATTGTCAGGACAGGATTTTCTCCCTGGAGAGTCTGTCGAGTCCATGGCGGGGCTCCTCTAATTTCCCCAGAGAGGACTATTATCATCATGTTACCCTGAATTATCGTACTGCTCATTAAACATTCTTGCCTTCAAATTTAAAAGAAATCAGAGAAACTAATTTAGTCCTGGGAAGTCGTTGTTTACCGAGTTTGCACCTGTGAGAGTATGAGCCAGTGGCACAGCAGACTGTGTTTTATTTTGAAATGAAAAGTATTTATGTGCAGGAGGGGCCTGACACGTAGAAGTCAATCCCAGTTAGTTAGCATGATCTGGTGGTAGGTACTTAAAGCACATTCAGATCAACAGGAGTTTCCTTAATGAGAATGCCGGACATTTAAGGTGTTACATAAAGCTTCCTTCACTCTCAGGTTTGATTTCTTTAGTCGTCATATGTGATTTTGAGTAATTATTTTACTTTTCTGAGATTTTAGGATTCTTTTAACTTGTGGATTCACACATCTCAGGAGATTAAACATAATTTACCACAAAAATGTAATGCACATGCTTCCAGCGTCTGTCATAACCATGCCCTCTATTTAAGGAGTCACGGATGCGTTACCGTTAGTAATTAAGAAATGAAATGACACCAGTAAAAACAATCAAACAGTAAGAAAAGCTGTGTACGCTTACAGTTATGCTATCCAAGAGAATCCGTTTGAAAAATATTTTATGGAGTATGTGGTCTTTATTTCGTAATTTTGGAAGCTACTCTGTGCTGAATAGTCATGTCCCTCAGGTTCTTTCATCACCAAGAGCTTGCAGTTTCAAACTGGGAGGGTTTACAGGCTTTTAAGCAGTTGCTCTCTTCAGTTTGCCTGCGACTTTAAACCTGAGTATGACCATGTTCCAACCAGAAGCTGACTCACCACCACACGTGGTTTTAGGTATTACCTGCTCCCCCACAGTAATTAGAAGGCCTTTGGGCAGGAAAATTTTACTTAGGTATGGTGTATGTCTCCAAGGAGCCTTATATGCAAGGGGTCCGGCTGTGTTCATCCATGGATCAGGGCAAGAGTCCATGTGCTAACTGGAGTCTGGCTGGAGGGTGAGCCCAGGGCTGGGCAGTGCTTGGAGCCCTAGCAGAGAGGCTGCTGGCACGCAAAAGTCTGGCAGTAGATTCAAGCTTTTTTGGGCCCAGAGGAGGGCCAAAGAAGAAAATCGAGGTCAGGACTAGGGAGTTTCAGTCTCGACGCCTCTACTTGGAGGAGGCTGTGGGTAGAGAGGGTCAGTGGCAGGCTGTGCCCGCGGGTGCCCCAGGGAAGGGGCATAGATGACAGCACGTGCGTGTGCAAGGCTCTGTCCCTGTTGGCACTCGCACGCCACCTTCAGGTGAGCTCCCGCCTGCCCTGGAGGAGTGGGTACAAGGTTTGGGCAGCTGCCCAGCTGAGAAAGACCCTGAGAATCAGATGTGAGGCTCCAGCCCAGCCTTGTGGAGTGACTGGCAGACCCTGTGCCGTTTCTCTGGGGCTTTGTGAGAACCTGGCTTCCCTGGTGGCTCAGTGGCAAAGAACTCGCCTGCCGATGCAGGACAGATTCAGTCCCTGGATAGGAAGATCCCTTGGAGAAGGGAATGGCAACTCATTCCAGTATTCTTGCCTGGAAAATGCCATGGACCGAGGAGCCTGGTGGGCTACAGTGTGTGGGGTCGCAAAAGGGTCTTACGTGAGTTAGTGACTAAAGCACCATCCCTGTCAGGTCAGGCCTTAGACGGCAGTGTTCAGGGCTTGGCATATCACCCCAGCAGGGACAGGGGATTAGCACTCAAGGCTCCTGATCTGGCAGGGGTGCAAGGCAAGTCTCCGTCTCACCCGTTGGAAGCTGTTAAGGGCAGAGGGAGTTCTTTCAGCTATGTTCACCTATTTAGTAAATACTTACTGTCTGTTTCATGTCACGCTACCTTCATGGCATCTGGACACAAGCTTGGTTTCTGCCTTTGAGAAGCTGTGCTTGGAGAGAGAAATAAACCCATGTAAACAAATAATTAAAAGCCAATGAGATCTGGAACCCAGCCCAGTGCCTGAGCTTGCACGGCTGTCTGCAGAGTTGACTGCTGCTGAAGACTGTGGGCCCGGGCGGGGGCCCCTGAGGAGGGCCATCAGATGGGTCTCCACGGTGAGCAGAGGTGGGCTATGTGTGCAGAGCGCAGGTCCCCAGAAGCCCAGGTCACTTGGACGCTCTGTGTGGAGGGGTGAGCTGCTGCTGGACTTGGGGGCATCCGGGAAGGATGGTGGGGAGGCCGAGGCAGGTGTGGGGTGTCTGAGATCCCCCGCCTCCGGGGTAGGTGGGCTCGGTGTGTGATGGAAGAGGCAGTGGTGAACTTTCATAAAAGCGGAAAATCCTTTAAATGACTCACATTATTCCAGAAGTCACTTCGTGCGGCTCAGACACACAGCCTGGGGGTGAAGGGGCCGCAGGCCGAGACCCTGTTTATGCGCTGCATGGAGGGCGGGGCGAGGCAGCTGCAGTGAGCTTAGTCGCTTTGTTTTGTATCCAATTTGCATCTGAGTATTTTGCTGAGTTATTTTCTTCCCCAGCCTAACTCAGGTGCTGAGGTAAAAAATATGGGGAATTGGGCCACATCCAAAAAAGAAAATACAGCTCTTCCCTAAAAATAGTTCTTTACTAGCATGGGCGCTGGCCTGATGATGTCGTCTCTTTTATTTTAAGCACCTCACACAGTGCTGTTTACCGGGGACATAACTCGTCCACACGCAGCAGGGCACCGGCCACAGCGTCGGAGCATCCCTGCCCAGGTGTGTGTCACCTGCGCGGCCACAGAAAGGAGACGGCCCCGCGCCCGGGCCGATCCTTCCGCAGGTCGCTGCAGCGTGCCCGCGCCTCGGGGCGGGGGTGTCGGGATGTGCAGCCCCGCTCGTCTCGCGTCTGCTCCGCGCGGCTGCGCTGGGCGACAGGACACGGGAGCAGATGAGACAGGCTGTCAGTCAGCCGCGCTGCCCTTTGAAGAAAGGCCACGGGGGGAAAGGGTGCCGCAAATGGGCTGTGAAGTTTACATACACTGCCCACTGTTAAACAGATTACGTCTAATGAAGTGTCTAATGCTCAGGCCGAATCAGCCTAATCCTGGGTGGCAGCCCATCCCTCCGCTGCCAAAAAAACGCCGCCCTCTGGCCCTCACTCGCCACTCCGGCGGCCACGCGCAGGGAGGCGCCCAGCCTTAATAAACCCAGACAGTGTGTGATCTGACATGCAAATGTAGGTCATTGCATATGTAAATGTGTGATTACGCGCCCGCATGCCAAAACACATTAGCCGGCCTCCGCGCTCAGCATGCGGTCATCACAGCGCCTCAGCAGCCCCTGCGCGCCTTTGTCAGTTACCGCGGGACAGGGGACGGGGTCCCTGGCAGGCCTGAAGTGCATGCAGGGGTTGCGTGGTAGCGTTCCCGATGCGGAAGCCGAGTGTCGCCCCGGAGACCGACGCGATTTCATCTGGAGGAGGAGCGGTCTAGATGTTTGGAAGAGAGGAAGGAAGCCCGCCTCTTCGATGGTGCAGTCTGGCCTAGTGTGTAAATTAAAAAACACATTTGTTAGAAAAGCTTGGACAGTTGACAGTTTCTCCTCGTTCAGTGAAGTGAAGTTACAAAAGCTAGAAGTTGCTAATATCCACTGACTGTATCTGAGAAGTGAGACTTCGTTAAGTTTCCTTTGTTAAGTAGGTGACAGTTCCTTGATGGATCAGTTGGTAAAGAATCCGCCTGCCATGCAGGAGACCCTGGTTCAATTCCTGGGTCAGGAAGACCCCCTGGAGAAGGGACAGGCTACCCACGCCAGCAATCTTGGGCTTCCCTGGTGGCTCAGCTGATAAAAAATCTGCCTGCAAAGCAGGAGACCCTGGTTCGATTGCTGGGTCAGGAAGACCCCCTGGAGAAGGGATAGGCTACCCACTCCAGCATTCTTGGGGTTCCCTGGTGGCTCAGCTAGTAAAGAATCCGCCTGCAGTGAGGGAGACCTGGGTTTGATCACTGGGTTGAGATGATCCCCTGGAGAAGGGAAAGGCCACTCACTCCAGTATTTTGGCTGGAGAATTCCATGGAGTGTATAATCCATTGAGTCACAAAGAGTCGGAGACGACCGAGTAACTTTCGCTTTACTTTACAGTGACAGGTGTAAATTCATCTCAGTGACACAAAATCTAAGCAGTACGGCAAGTAGTCTCTATTTTATGATTTCATTCCTATTTTTTATTTTTCATTTTTGGTATGTGTGTTTCTAGTCCCGTTTCTGTTTTACTCATCAAAAGGCCTAAAATTGAACATACCGTGGATCATCACATAGGGTACTGTAACATTTATTATATTGTAGGTGGCTGTTTAGTAACCCCAGAGGATGACTAACCCTGTGCTTGGGAACTGGGGCTTGGGCGTCAGCTAGCCATAGATCTGGTGTGATAACATCTGTCCGATAGGATCATCATGAGAATTGAATTAAATAGCATAAAAAGTACCAATTTATAGGACCTGTTACATTATAGGTGCCAAAATGGGAACTTTTTTATTGTAGTAGTGTTATTATTCTATTCTGGCAGTTATTTATGGTTTATATTCGCATAAAGAATTTGTGAAATTTGTATTCTGATTATTTTGCATGTCTTAAAGGAAGGGTGGTATTTTTCTTATTTTGGACTTTTCAGAAGAAAGAAAAGCAACGCACAGTAACAAGTTATTGCTACTTTTCCCCTCTTTTTTGATAAACGTTGCATTTGAATGGCAGTGAAAATCCAGCGGAATTTTACAGTTTTTTGCAAGCGTGATAGATGTAGTGAGTCCTCAGCCCTAACTAAGGTTTATTTGAGGACTAAGAGTTCAAGCTGCCTTAGTGGGTTTAGGAACCCATGCGCCCTTTGTTTGAACCAGTAGGTCTTTCATGTTCAGCCTTAATCAGGCCCTGCAAGAATGTTATGTTTACTTCGAGTCGGTCCAAAGTAGAGAAGGTCCATTCAGATGTGAGCAGAGTGGTGCCAGGCCAAGAAGGGTCTACTTATCAGGAATCCCAGGATCTGGAAGAGGCCCATGAGCGGCCACAAAAAAAGAAGATGGAAAAGCGCATGTGATGGCTGAGCTGTTTCGTTATAGTTCAGTAGACTGGGATGCTGCAGGTAGAGCAGGAGTGGCGTGAGGCGCTGCAGAGGCAGCCTTCCCGGGGCGCGTGTAGTGGCCTCCGTGCTGGACAGCGTTCGGCCCCGTGGGTGCGCAGCTCAGGTCTGTCCTGTGGCCGGGTGATGGGTGACTGAGTCCGTAAGCAAGGAACAGGAGAACTAGGACAGTTTATAGAATACATCCACCCCCAGAGGGGCCCACGGTGATGCCACCTCCCAGCCCCAGGATCCCGCTTAGCACAGCTTAGGCCCTTTCATGTGTCCACGTGGGCTCTTTCAGAGCAGAAACCCTTCTTAGGATACATCTGTTTCCCTAGGGGCTAGTCCAGTGCCTGCTGTCTGCTGCTGCTGCTAAGTCGCTTCAGTCGTGTCCAACTCTGTGTGACTCTATAGATGGCAGCCCACCAGGCTCTGCTGCCCCTGGGATTCTCCAGGCAAGAACACTGGAGCGGGTTGCCGTTTCCTTCTCCAGTGCAGGAAAGTGAAACGTGAAAGTGAAGTCTCTCAGTCA
Organism: Antidorcas marsupialis; assembly: GCA_006408585.1. Lineage (NCBI taxonomy): Eukaryota > Metazoa > Chordata > Mammalia > Artiodactyla > Bovidae > Antidorcas > Antidorcas marsupialis. Next base: position 141,847 of record SJYB01003780.1, read on the forward strand.
TGTCTGACTTTGCAACCCCATGGACAGCAGCCCACCAGGCTCCTCCGTCCATGGGATTTGCCAGGCAAGAGTAGTAGAGTAGGGTGCCATTGCCTTCTCTGTCTAATGAGTACTAAAAAGTGTGAGTTTCAAAAAGAAATGACTTCTCCCATGAACAGCAAAAGATATATTGTTTAAAAGGTATTTATGTACTAAGTGACAGAAAGAAAGACAGTGAAGTCGCTCAGTTGTGTCTAACTCTTTGTGCTCCTGTGGACTGTAGCCTACCAGGCTCCTTCGTCCATGGGATTTTCCAGGCAAGAATACTGGAGTGGGTTGCCATTCCTTCTCCAAGTAACAGAGGCCAATCTGAAAGGCTACATACTGTATGAATCTAACTATGTGATATTCTGGAAAAAGCAGACCTATGGGTCCAGTGAAAAGATCGGTGGCTGCTAGGTGTTGGTGGGGAGCGAGGGTTGAACAGGCAGAGAACAGGGTTTTTTGGGCAGGGAAAATATACTACGATGCTAAAATTCTGGGGAGCTTCCCAGGTGGCTCAAGGGGTAGAAGAATCCACCTGCCAATGCAGGAGATGCAGGTTCAGTCCTAGGATCGAGAAAACCCCTGGGAGAAGGGAATGACACCCCACTCCAAGCCCATGGACAGAGGAGCCTGGTAGACTCCAGTCCACGGGGCCTCGAAGAGTTGGACACAGCTAAGCGACTGAGCATGCACCCATCACTCTGATTATGGATGCAGGTCGTTGTCCATTTCTATACGCCCATAGCATGTGCTGGGAAAGACTGACGGGGGAGGAGAAGGGCAGGACAGAGGGTGAGATGGCTGCAGGGCATCACCGACTCAGTGGACATGGGTTTGGGTGAGCTCCGGGAGTTGGTGATGGACAGGGAGGCCTGGCGTGCTGCGGTCCATGGGGTCGCCAAGAGTCGGACACGACTGAGCAACTGAACTGAGAATATCCAGCAGTAAGGGTGAAGCCCAGTGTTACCTGTAGACTTTGGGGGATAGTGACTTGCCAGTGTAGGTTCAGTGGTGACCAGGGTCTGGCTCTGATGGGGTGCTGGTAACGAGAAAAGCAGTGCCTGGGTGAGGGTGGGGGTGTACCGGGAACCTCTCTACTGTCCTCGTAATATTCTGCCTTTAAAAACTTAAGTCTTTAAAAAAAAAAAGTAATGATGAGGTGGTAGCCTTGCTACCCCTGGAATTGTTCTTTGCAGAAGTTAAGTATCATCAGGAAGTTTAGAAGGTTTTCATGTGCTGGTTGGCAGGTTGACTGAGTGTGTGTGTGTGTGTGTGTGTTCGTTTTTATATAATATGAATAGTTTGATAAATACCGTCAAACAAATGACTGTCTGCAGGTTTACCATTAAAAATCACCTACATAAGTGAAGACAATTAACAATTGTGTGCATATTGTGTGACTGAAAACTTTCCTGACTTTTTTAATTACAGAAGGCCTTACGACCGGATATGGGCTATAATACGTTAGCCAACTTTCGAATAGAGAAGAAAATTGGTCGCGGGCAATTTAGTGAAGTTTATAGGGCAGCCTGTCTCTTGGATGGAGTACCAGTAGCTTTAAAAAAAGTGCAGGTAAGATGACTTTAATTCTGTAAATCCATGTAAAATTATATGCTTTGAATAATAAATAGAGAAAAGTATGTCCTAAACAATTGGGTCATGACAGTCTCGAGTTGAGGATGATGGGAAAGAGTAAAAATTGTCCTGTAAATACTTGCATTAAGTGCTGTGTATGGTGGAAATCAGTTTAGTTGTAATGCCACTTTTAAAATTGAGCTGGCTCTGTTCACCCGGATTCAGTCATGACTGAAATGATCTTAGAAAAGCTTTCACAGCTCTTGGTTTTAAGAGGCAGATTGGAGTTGTCACCATGGCTCCTAGCTGGGCATGTGGCTGCACGTTGTAGCCTCAGCTTCAGGCCTCGAGCATGGACATCCGGCTCATGGAATGTACCGCCTGAAGCCAGGACTCGGCGGGCACACTCCGGGGCGGGTCTCGGAGACCAGGCTGGAGAACTAGCCTGGCAGTAAAAGACAGAAAACCAAGGTGAACTTTGTCTACTGGAGGAGATGAGACATGAGACAGGTGAACGTAGGGGATTGCTGTCCTGCTCACCATGCCCACTCTGTGTTGGCATCGGCCCTGCCCTCCTGCCCTGGCTGTGTGCGGGCTCCTCAGGTGCCCGGGTCTGCCCAGCTCCCCTGGCCCGGCCCTGCCCCGGTGGGCCCACTGCCTCCCCTCTAGGGCTCTCTCACCTTTCTGCCTCAGAGTGTGTTTGCCGTCCTGCAGTATAACTTCTCTTTTCAGGGAGAAGGTTGTTCTTGTTGACACTCGCCTGTAGATGCCCTCTTTATCCTGCTACCTGGTGTTGTTTTCTCTGTCGAGTCCTGTGAAACCTCAGTGTCCTCTTCCTCTTACTATTTAATTTCATGAAGGATCAGTGTCCTTGCAGCAGCCATCACCAGCAGAGGTGAACAGTTTTCCCTTGTACAGTAAATGTTTATGGAAGTGTTTACAGGACACACATGTCAGAGGTCAAGACTGGAACAGATGCCCTCATACCCACCACATGGCTCAGACACATCCATCATTCCCTTCCCTCGCAGGTCACCACGTCCTGAATTTTCTGTGTATCATCCCTTTGGTTTTCTCTAGAGTTTTCTCCACATCGGTGTAAATTCTGAATGAATCCGTTGTTTGCTTCTTCTGTTGTCGCGTGCTGGTGTGTGCCTGTGCTCTCCTCTTTACACGCACCGTAGTTACACGCACTGTAGTCAGGGTGCGGACCTCTTCTATCCTCGCGTGCTGGTGTGTGGCTGTGCTCTCCTGTTTACGCGCACCGTAGTTACACGCACCGTAGTCAGGGTGCGGACCTGCATGTGCGTGTGTAGCATTACCCGTCGTGTGTGCAGTGCCCCGTTCTTCTTCATGCTGCTAGTGTACGGTTGTGTGCCGTTGCAGTATTTCTGCCACGTTCATGTCAGGTCCTGTGTGTCTCCTGGCTCTCGCATGCAGGAATCTCCCTTTTGTATGTGCCTGAGATGGAAGCAATGAGCCTTCCTCTCTGCTTTGTTGAGCTGCAATTGGGACCTCTTCTAACTTAAGCATAACTCCCTATATACTCAAGAGAGGAATAATGCTGCGAAGATATTCTTAGCTTATGTAATTAGGGAGCAGTTATCTTAAACATTTACAAGAAGAAATATATTTGCATTTCAGACATGCTGTTGATTCTTGTGGGATATTGCACTTGTGCTGAACAAGAGAGACCAGGCTTCTTCCTTTTTAATAAGCCACCTCTGCAGCTTAGTATGAAAATGTTTTAAAATACCATTGACCAGACTCCTTTCCTGTCTGAGGAATCCTAGCCTCTCTTCAGAAACTTTACCGGGAACCAGACATTGGATTTCCTCCTGCAGTTTGTTATTTTAAGGCTTCTTACTGCTCTGAAGGGCTGCATCACTGTTTCCAGCTAATCCAGGACCCTTCCTGGAGGAGTCCCTGTGTTGAAATGTTGCATCTATAATTCATTGCTCTGCTCACAGATATTTCATGAGACTCTGCAGGAGCAGCGTCCAGCCTCCTCGGAGTCGTTCTCCGGGCACTTCTGTGCTTTGTCCACGTGTCAGGTTTCAGTTGGCCATGACCGGCTTGCTGGAAGCCCCGGTGACTTTCCTGGACGTCTGCCTGGTACCTGTGTGTGCCAGCGAGGGAGTGTGTGCTGAGTGCACCTTCCTTCTTGAGATCATACAGGGATCGGGAGCCTGCGGTGGTGACAAGACTATCGGATCTTTTGGAGAATTCGCCCCATCCCGTCACGGTTTGTTTGCCACCGTTATGGTGCTCCTTAACTGGGGGGAACGGGCTGGCCTTGCTGCCCTGTCTCCCGGCCTCCCTTCCTGCTGCTCCTCCAGTGGGAGCTGGCATCTGGTGTTCAGTGTTAGTGCCAAAGGCTTTGAGAACCAAGATGAACAAAATAACAGGACTCAGGGATCCCAGTTTAAATGCAGCCAAGACATGTCTGAAACAGTAAGAGAGGAACCATGTGGGAGCAGCCTTGAGGAGCCCAGAGTGAGAGGGAGATTGAGAAAGTCTTCCCAGGGCACTTGGCCTGGGTCTTAGAACCGCAGTTGTATTGGAAGATTAGCAGCCAGTTGTTTTGATCTGGTCCATGAAATGTCTAGTTATACTTAGCTCATCCATCGTTTGGTCATTAATTCTTGTCTGACTCTCTGAGAACCTGTGGACTGTAGCCCACCAGGTTCCTCTTGTTCATGGGATTCTCTAGGGAAGAATACTGGAGTGACTTTCCATGCCCTTCTCCAGGGTATCTTCCCAACTCAGGCATCAACCTGGGTCTCCTGCATTGCAGGCAGATTCTTTACCATCTGAACCACCAGGGATGCCCCATATTTGCTTATATTAAATAGCTATTTTAAAGCATTCATCAAGAAAATCAGTTGCAAGTCAAATTTTCCATAATTCAAGCTTTTAAAAAACTATCCCTTTTTAAAGCATATTAATGCTTTTTTACCTGTGTTAATTTTTGATTCTACATTCTGCATATTTTGCATGCAGCCCTAGTTGCAATTAGGATTTTCATGCATTTAAAAATTTATGGGTAGTAGTTTCTTTTGTAATGCATGTAGTGATTTGAATATATTTCTAACCCTTTATGGCCATATATGCAGTCTTTTTCAGAGTTCACTGTGATTATGGAATGAATTCAACCCAGTTAAATATTTGGCTCCATCTTTGTCCCTAGTCTTCTAGTCTGCAGGACCTCTCTCTCTTTTTTTCTCTTTTTACAGTGTGTTCTCAGCCCCTTGCTCTTACTTTCCTGTGCCCCGCCCAGCACTGCGTTGTCTCTGCCGAGACCAGGAATCCTGGCTTCTCCCCAGGCCAGCCACAGGCACCCGGTCGGTCTGCGCTCAGGCTCAGTGGCGTCCGGGCCCTCACTGCGCTCCGGGGTTCTGTCCCAGCCGTCCACATCCCCTCTCCTGCCTCCCTCATGCTGTCTTCCCACCAGACCTTGTCTCTGACTTCATCCTGACCAGGAAACACTGGCGTACATCCCCTAGACCTCTTACTTCAGGTCTGACCTCAGTTGTCTGGTTATATTACTTGGACCTTTGTCAGCTATGAGAGCAACCTGGATGTTTCCATTTCAGAATCGCCCCGTCTTGCTCAGCCCCGGGCAGGGTTTCTCTTCGCCACGTGTTTCTTCCTTTCCGCTTTCACGGAGCCCCTGTTCCACGCCCACAGCCCCGAGGGGCGCTGCTCGCCTCTCTCTGGAGATGTACTCTCTTGCACGTCCTACTTGGATGTATTTTAGCCACAGGATAAGCAGAACCAAACCAGCAGGCGTGCATGACTACAGTGTTGGCGGTGGAAGTGCCTCCGCCGCGTGTGCCCTCACGCTCCGCGGCAAGTGCCCCCCTGGCTGCGCTTAGCGCTGTCCCCGCGGGCGCTCTCACTGCCCTGCCCCTAGTCTGTGCTCCAGGGGGCCCCTTTCTCCTCTGGGGCCCGGTTCCCTGCTCCCTGCACCCTCACCCCTTGCCGTCCTCACGGTCCCGTGGCCGCTGCCGCTCCAGCACCCACCGCGTCTCCCTGCCCGGCTCGGTCCGCTCTGCCTGGGGTCCCCATCTTCCTTGCACGGCGCCTCCCCCCCGCGCCTTTCGGGGCAGGTCTCACCCTCAGGGTTTGGCTCCGTTGCCGCCTTTCCCTGACTTCCGAACGGTGGCTTCTGAACCCCTCGAAACCCTGACTAAACTTGGCTGAGCGTCACGCTCTCTGGAAGTCAGAACAAAGCATGGATTTCCGGTGGTACCTCTCCCAGGCTTTCTGGTTTTAAGGACGTGGGGCGTCCCCTTGGAAACAGGGGTTTCTTTTTTTTTTTTAATAAAGGACACAGGTATCCAGTTCCTTGCCGTCCTTTGCCGGATCTTAGGAGCCCACGAGGGAGCACTGAGGCCTGTCTCTGCTGTGCCTTGGGAGGTGCAGGCGCCTGCAGAGAGGGCCCGGCCCGGGGAGCGCCTGCGCCCGCCGCCGCCAGCCCCTGCAGCCCGGGCCGTGTGCGGCGCGCACAGGCTCCCTTCTGTCTGAGCAGCCGCCGCCCTCCCCGGGGCTTTCCTCCTCCCGCGCCGTCTAACCCCTTCAGACAGGGGGACGGTCTGGCCTCCCTGCCCTCGGGGAGCGCGGCCCGCAGTTGACGGCCGAGGTTCTCCCCATGGCAGAGGAGAGGCCGCCCCCTCGGTCAGCCAGGCCCGGGGCGCGCGGAGGAGAGGGGCCTGGAGCCTACTGCGGGCCGGGGCTGCGAGGACGGAACCCGGGCGGAAGGGGGACCGTGCCGGCGAGGGCGGCCGCGGGTGGGGGACCGCAGAACGACTCGCCGCGGGCCATTCGTCCAGGCTCCGTGGGCTCGGACTCCTGGCTGCTGCTGCGTCGATTCAGTCGTGTCCGACTCTGTGCGACCCCATAGACAGCCCACCAGGCTGCCCTGTCCCTGGGATTCTCCAGGCAAGAACACTGGAGTGGGATGCCATTTCCTTCTCCAGTGCATGAGAGTGAAAAGTGAAAGTGAAGTCGCTCAGTCCTGTCCGACTCGACTCTTAGTGACCCCATGGACGGCAGCCTGCCAGGCTCCTCTGTCCATGGGATTTTCCAGGCAAGAGTACTGGAGTGGGGTGCCACTGCCTTCTCCTTGGACTCCTGGCTGGGATTCCGTTTATGCAAGGTTAACTTAGAGTAAGATACAACACTGTCAGACTCTCTTAGTGTTATTTTTAAGTACTTTCTTTACTACATTCTAAGTGTTTTTCTTCTGATAGATGCCCTTTCAAGGACATTTGTGTTAAGTCACTTGAAGGCCTTTTTCTTCCTAAAGATATAGGTGTTACCATTTTCAGTTTCATCAGTTGTGAATAATTCTGGCAAAATTTAAAGATGACAAAAGAAAACTTTTAAAATGATCCAGAGAATACCAAGAGCGTATCAGCCAATCACTTATCCTAAACACTGCTTTGCTCTTCTCAAATATCAGTTTAAAAACCCACAGAAACTTGGATAGAGCCGTGAAGATGCTTTCTAGAGACAACCCTGTAAACAGTTTATGAAAATCCAGATTTTGTTTTTCCCCGTATCTGTTGTCTTTTCCTGCTCATGGAATCAGGTTTGAATCTGTGTCTGGAAATGATTTAAGCTGAAGATACAGTTTTTATTTTTGTCTTGAAATGCTGCCTAAGAGAAAAAGGAAGAGAAAAATTTTTTGAATTTCCAGTGAAATGTGTTTATGGCTCAGAGTTTCGTTTTGCCTTAAATGAGCCAGCAGTATTTCATTCCTCGCTGTTTGGAAGTCACTTTTGGTACTGAGAATTCAGTGAAAGAGAGTTTAATGTGTGGTTCTAAATGAGTTTGACTATAAGTATTTCTCGGATATGTAGCCATGTAAAGCTCTTTTATTGGAGTGTAGTGGTTTGATCATGTCGTGCTGCACAGTGACTCGGCCGTGTGTACACGTCTATCCCTTCTCTTGGATTTTCTCCCCATCTAGGTCCCTGCAGAGCACTGAGCAGAGTTCCCTGTGTATACAGTAGGTCCTTGTTAGTTGTCTGCTTTACACGTGGTAGTGTGTATATGTCAGTCCCAATCTCCCACCTCTCCCCTCTTTCCCCCTTGGTATCCGTGCATTTCTTCTCTACATCTCTCTCTATTTCTGCCTCTATTTCTGGTATAAGATCGTCTATACCAGTTTTTTCAGATTCCACATATATGTGTTAACATATGATGCTTGTTTTTGCTATTAATTTTCCACATGCTTGGAACATTGAGAGATTTCTTTGATTGTATATTTTAAAGCACTTTGTATTATTTATGAAATATGTAGCTGTTCTCTTTTCCCGTTTTTAATACTGACTGCCTCTGGAGGGAAAAACGTATACCCTCCAGTAGTAACGTTAGAAATAATTACCTGTCCATCTCCATAGCTCCTAAATGCTAATTGGAAAGTACACTACTAAATGTGTGTGTAATTATGTGTGGAGTATTACAATGGACTTACATGGTAGTCTGAACCATGGATTACTGTTTTATTGAGTAATACTGAATTTTATTTTTAGATATTTGATTTAATGGATGCCAAAGCACGTGCTGATTGTATCAAAGAAATAGATCTCCTTAAGGTAAATAACAAATGAAATGTTGACTGTTTTGAACATAACTGAGTGGGTTGATAAAAATGATTTATTAAGATTTCACACTTATAAGGAAAGCAGTTTTTGAGATGTAGCTTATGCCACACTGAATTCAAATAATGTATAAATTTGAAATCAGTATATTGCCTTTTGGATTCATTGTACACTAATTTAATTGGAATGCTTGGTAGGATTAACTCCCTCCCCCATTTCAAACTAGAAATAGACATAAACATAAAATGTGGAAAAATTTTTTTCTTGACCATCCCAATCAGACATAGTCTAAATGTTAGATAATGCAAATGCACATTTGGTGTGATCTATTGAGAATGTGAGCTGATCCAAGGGATTCACATTATAAAAATAATATTTCCATATCTTTTTTCCAGATTTAGAAAGGGTGGTGTAAAGTCAGTTTCTCCCCCACTCAGAGAATAGGTCTGAGGTTTGAGTTGCCTTCACACTGCATTTGTTACAGTGAAATGTCTTTGGAGGAATGCTGTGGCTTATGTTGTATTTTTAACTTTTGGATAAAGCTTGGATGATATTTACGCTGTCCATTTTTGTTTGTGCCCAAAATGAATCAGATTTATTAAAAAAGATTAAAAATAAGCTCAAAATAAGCCATGCTTCGCACTGTTCTACTTATTGTAGTTATTTCCAGGGACAAGAAGTGACTGCTTTAACAAACCTTTGTTAGAGAAATAATGTATCATCACAGAGAATGTGGGAGGGAAACCTATCTTCTATAAGTAGGAAGAAGAGAAGAAAAGCCTGTGTATACTCTGGGATAATTCAGGAATGATTTTCTTTGAGAAATGATTTGTCTTATGTTGCCTTGGTTAAAGATTGAATGAAAAGATTGTTAGAAAAGGTTGTAAATATGTGTAGACTAATGCATATATTTCTACAAGGTGAATTTTTTTAAGATAATTTAAAAAATTAAATTATCACAGATAAGGTTCAGAGTATTTGTAGTATTTGATATAAAGGCAATATTTAGATTCAGTAGATGTCAGATTTTTATCACTGACTGAAGTTATACTAGGATCAGCCTTCAAAATAAAAAGGGAAAGTGCACTTACCATTGAGTGCCTTTAAATGATAGTTATCATTTAGAAGGATATAATTTTTAACAATTGGCTATTTAATTTGGTCATTCATTTATATGCATAGTTTATATATTCGCTAGGCATAGCAGTACTTTTAAAAATTTTAGGTGTATCATATACTCTATGCTTTCTAAGAATATTACTAAAAAATAATTGTTGTGTAGTTTTACTTTCAATAATTATAATACTTATTTCAAAATTCACTAGATGAAAGAAAAATACAGTCATGTTAAGATTTCTGTAACTTAAAAATGAAATGCAGTCACTAGTTTATTCTTAAGTTATAAAACTGTAAGTGACTGTAGGGAATTTACAGTAAGAAAACTTTTTGATGTCTTTTTTTTTCTCAGCAACTCAACCATCCAAATGTAATTAAATATTATGCATCATTCATTGAAGATAATGAACTGAACATAGTTTTGGAATTAGCCGATGCTGGTGATCTATCCAGAATGATAAAGGTAAGGTTTTTTGTTTTTTTTTTTTTAAAAAAAAACAAACTAAAGATTTACTTTTTTTGAGAGTTGTATGTTGCATGTATAGGCACATCGGATACTTTAAAGACCTCACCACGATGCTTGACATTTGGTAGCCATGTAATCAATGGTAGGCCATGGTGATGGTTGTCATTATGAGGCTAGGTACCTGGTGAGGTGGCCCCCTTGGATGTATGAACACTCCAGAACCAGCTTGGAAATAGACCGAGGGTGTTTTGTGTATCAGCTGAAGGTACAGCTCTGCAGCTTGGCTTTTCCACAAAGGTCACCCTCCGTCCCACATGTCTGGGCGTCAGGCCGAGGGGCTGGCAGGGACTGTGGAGCAGCCTGGCCAGGCCGCCCCTGCTTGTGGGAGGGATGCGCCGAGAGGAGAGCGGGCCCTGTGCTCAGTCTTGCGTGTGACACCCTGATTTGACCCCTTAGAAGTCATCTAACTTTCTTTTCTGGAAGTGAAAGTGTTGCTCACTCAGTCGTGTCTGACTCTTTGGCGACCCCGTGGACTGCAGCCCGCCAGGCTCCCCTGTCCATGGGATTCTCCTGGCAAAGATACTGGAGTGGGTTGCCATTTCCTTCTCCAGGGGGTCTTCCCGACCAGGGGATCCAACCTGGGTTTCCTGTATTGCAGGCAGATTCTTTACCGTTTGAGCCAGTGGGTTGAAGTTCACCTACAAGTTACAGAAATGGCCCAACGACAGTAGCCTAAGAACTGGCTGTCCTTGGCCTTGGCCCAACTTACCTCCTCCTGTGCGCCACATTCCCCCAAGACGGACTAATGACAGAACCTACTTCATGGGGCATTTTAAATGATCAGTTAATTTATACACACACACGTATTCATATATGTGTGTACGTACGTGTGCACTCACAGCAGAACTCCGAAGAGTGCCCCCATGTAGGAACACGATGTCAGAGGAGGCCGCTGCTATATTGTGTGTTGTTTATTTCTCTGTTGTGTAAAATCCCGGGACTGACATGGCAGTTGTGACCTCAGGTTCTCGGGCCTGAGACGTGAGGGGAGACAGGCACTCGGTGGCTGTGTCTGTGGACACGTCACTGGATACTCGCTGCCACCTCGTGTCTTCCGCTTCACGCCGTTGCCCAGAATGGCGTCTTAGGAGCACGTGCAGGTGCGGGGAAGCTGGCCTGCGTGCTCTTCATTTGGCTGTCCGTGTGCGAGCTACCCTCCTCTTACTCTGCAAGTGGACCCAAACAGTGCAGAAATCAGCCAAGACCAACGGAATGAGAAAAGTCAGGGCTGTGAGCTCTGAGCCTGCTCCAGCAGAGGACCCACTCCATCACCAGCGTGTGGGCAAGGTTCCCGGTCAAGGGGAGGAGGAGGGGGTCTTCACAGTGGGTAAGCAGCGGGGCTCGGGTGTGCCCCGATGGGTGGCCCTGGCATGCTGAAGCCGCCACTGAGCCCACTCCAGCTGGGCATCTTAGGTGACTGGCTCATGTGTGTATTTGGCTTCCTCTGGTTGGTCCTAAGTTGGAAGCAGGGGCAGAAATTGGGGAAGCTGTCAGTTACTGAGTCCTGGCCGTCTGGGCTAATTGTTAACAGAAGTTACTATTTAGCTTCCTGGATTGTCACTAGAGAGAGCAGTGTGACCTCCTGCAAGTCGGATGGAGCAGGCTGGCTTCTTGGGCTGCTTGCTAGAGTGGAAAGGTTGGCTTCCTGACCAGGTTGCTGCGGACTGTGGTTCAAAGGTCTGTTTTTACATGTGCTCTGCCCGTTGTCTGTCTGTATATCCAGTCTCTCAGCAGATACTTGAGCACAGCAGGGAGTCTGCCACGCGGCGTTCTCATTAAGGGCTTTTAGAAACAGTGTTAGGTGCCTTGCGTGCATTATCTTGTTTACTCTTTACAGTGATTTGGGGAGGAAATTTTGACACCTAGAGAAGTATCATTACTAGTAAATAAAGAACTCTGTTTGAAATTAGGTTTGTCTGATGCAAAAATCCATGTGTTTTCCGTGAGAGGCCCTTAAGAATTTTTCTATCACAAAACTCCTTTGAAAAGATCAGATGAAAGCCTCTGACCATCTCTACCTGGAAAATGCTGAGGCACACAGTCTGCATTCCATTCCAGGCCTTCGCAGGTTGTTCTGATCAAGGTGTGTCTGGATTTGCTCGCAGCGATCCTGCTTTCCAGGGTGAATTTAGCATCAGCCTATTAAACACTATCGTATCAGTAAACTTCTTTTAGGCCCAGTTTCCTCATCTGTGAGATGGAGAGAGTTTTACAATTTCTAAGTATGAAAAGTCTACATAAAAGGAAGGTAATGTTCTCATTATCACAGAACACTATCAAGCTGACTGTCCCATGCTAGGGTGACTCACTGCTCGTCAGCTTTCTGTTTTAGGGACTTCCCACCACTGCCACAGAGAGCTAACCACCAACAAAGTGTGTCTTTGCAATTCAGTTAACAAAGAAATGCAAACACACAAAAGAAAATTCTTAGAAAAACCGCTGTCTATCAAGATGATATATATAAAAGCAGCTGTAAATGGTCCCCGTCAGAGGACAGGGACCACAGGGCCCTGTGTGGATGTAGAGTGTCGCAGGTCCCCAGGACTCAGACAGGCCCACACTGAAGATAAGAAACTGGACCAACAGGAGTCCAGAGATAACTGATCCACAGGCATGGACCAGATCAACCGGGAACGGAGGGCAAAATTCTTTGCTTGAACCTCTAGGTGTAAGAGTTACTTAATTACTTACAGGGGGAAGGAAAGTGGGCAACTCCCTATTGGGCAAATGCCTGCTAAAGCAGATAAAAGAGACCATTTCAGTTGTAGAGTCTCACCCTAGACTGAGTGCTTGGCTTTAGAGTTTGCTTTCTTGTTAAGTGTGCTTTTCTTCCTTCACACATAAAGGCTGCCGTCCTGGCCTGGGGCCAAGGCGTGCTTGCGCCTGCAGCGTTTACCTTAGGAGAGTCCTCCTGCCCTCCTGTCCTCCTGTCCTGCTGTCCTCCTGTCCTCCGACCGCTGGGGAAAAGCAGCTCTAGACCAGAGCGCCCTACAGAAGCCCTGTTCGCCTCTGTCGGCAGCAGACGCAGGTTTCTCCGCCCAGGTGAAGGAGGAAAAATTTGTCAGTGTGAACTTACATTTATTGTGGTGATGAACTGAGCTCTGTGTTTAAACAGATGTGTCATAAGCTGACATTATCAAGAAAATTTTTAAGCAACTGACTCAGTGGATCTAGTAAGATAGATTGAGAACAGAATTCTGTTTGGTAATGAGTAGTAACTTAACCATTTATAGAACTGAAAGCAGCCATCATGTAGAAGATGATTTGGGAAACTTTTTTAAAAGAAAAAGAAAAAAAACTAAAACTAAAAAAGCCTTTTAGAAAGTATCAACTGATTCCTAGTAGACGCTTACAGAGCCGCTTAGTGTGCTTTGGTAGAAGACGGAAGCGGTTCTTCTTCAGAGGGTTGGCGCCGTCATCCCTGCGTCCTCCCCCGTGGGCTTTTCTGTGAGGCTGTCCTGGTCTTCTCCTTCATCAGAGCTGCCACCAGTTTGCCTGTCAAGACAGAAGACACTCTGGTTCTGGTTTTCCAGGTCCTCGGAGCGCTTCTAAAGGCTGAAAGTTGTGTTATCAAATCTGTAGATCTGATGGTTCTCTCAGCATAGTGACTATAACAGAAAGCTTGCCCAGTGTGCAGAACGGAAAGTTTGACTGTGCAGTTTCACATGAGTGGAATGTCTTCACATCCTGATTACAGTCCTGGGAGTCTTTTGCAGGGTGATATTTCAGTCCTGATCAAATGCCTAGTTGTATTGGGAAGGAGTAATTTATTAACTTGGGAGAATCTGACCTGTGGAATCTCCCCAGGTCCTTCAGCAAACAAAATCACTCTGATTATGGATTGTTGCATTTCAGTTGAACACTGAGTTGTGACTTTTCTTTTCATTTGACTTAGTAAGCCTGATGCTGCTGCTGCTAAGTCGCCTCAGTCGTAGCCGACTCTGTGCGACCCCAGAGACGGCAGCCCACCAGGCTCCTCCGTCCATGGGAGTTTCCAGGTGATGGAGTTTCCATCGCCTTCTCCAAGTAAGCCTAGGGTTTGTTTATTACTTGTTTAAATATATAATGTCTCTCATTAGTTTTCTCAAGTGGTGAATATCCTTAACTTTCCTCCCTATGTTCTCATCTCCCAGATTAACCACTGACTTTTAATGTGCATAAAACCTTTCCAACTTTATATTCTATCTTTACAGTTCAGTTCAGTCACTCAGTCGTGTCTGACTCTCTGCGACCCCATGGACTGCAGCACGCCAGGCTTCCCTGTCCATCACCAACTCCTGAAGCTTGCTCAAACTTATGTCCCTGGAGTCAGTGATGCCATCCAACCATCTCATCCTCTGTCTTCCCCTTTTCCTTCTCCCTTCAATCTTTCCCAGCATCAGGGTGTTTTGCAGTGAGTCGTTCTTTGCATCCGGTGGCCGAAGGATTGGAGTTTCAGCTTCAGCATCAGTCCTTCCAATGAATATTTAGGACTGATTCCTTTTAGGATGGGCTGGTTGGATCTCCATGCAGTCCAAGGGACTCTCAAGAGTCTTCTCCAACACCACAGTTCAAAAGCATCAATTCTTCTTTTCTTTATAGTCCAACTCTCACATCCATACATGACTACTGGAAAAATCATAGCTTTGACTAGACAACCTTTGTTGGCAAAGTAATGTCTCTGTTTTTTAATATGCTGTCTAGGTTGGTCATAACTTTTCTTCCAAGGAGCAAGCTTCTTTTAATTTCATGGCTGCAGTCACCATCTGCAGTGATTTTGGAGCCCCCCAAAAAAGTCTCTCACTGTTTCCACAGTTTCCCCATCTATTTGCCATGAAGTGATCGGACTGGATGCCATGATCTTAGTTTTTTGAATGTTGAATTTTAAGCCAACTTTTTCTCTCTCTTTCACTTTCATCAAGAGACTCTTTAGTTCTTCTTCACTTTCTGCCATAAGGGTGATGTCATCTGCATATCTGAAGTTATTGACATTTCTCCCAGCAATCTTGATTTCAGCTTGTGCTTCATCCAGCCCAGCATTTCTCATGATGTACTCTACATATAATAAGCAGGGTGACGATATACAGCCTTGACATACTGCTTTCCTGATTTGGAACCAGTCTGTTGTTCCGTGTCCAGCTCTTAACTGGTGCTTCTTGACCTGCATACAGATTTCTTAGAAGACAGGTCATGTGGTCTGGTATTCCCATCTCTTTAAGAATTTTCCACATTTTGTTATGATCCACACAGTCAAAGGCTTTGGCATAGTCAGTGAAGCAGATGTTTTTTCTGGAACTCTCTTGCTTTTTTGATATCTGACATACACAAATAGAAAAATATGTACTGATACATGTATCCTTTCTCAGAAACATATCACAGTGCATTTTATTATTGCTTCATTGATAAACAGTTGAACTGTTTCCATTGTTTAATTTGTTCAAGGAAAGCTCTAGTAGAAAACCTTGTGTATTTTAATATGACAGTCTCATACACACTATTTTAACAGACGATTACAGATGCTTCTGTAAAATAGCTGAGTAGTAACATATGTATTTTAAATCATAATACTGCCAAATTGTTCTCTCAAATAATTATACCAGTTTGTAACTGTTAAAAATATGCTCTTTCATTCTGTATTTACTGGGCATTGACGGTGTGCTGTGTTCCTGCTATATGCCTTCTTGGAACTCATTGTCTAGGAGAGAGAAGCATTTGTCTGATGCTCAGAGAACTGTACAACCAAAGTTGTAAGTTTTGTAAGGGCATAGGATTAATTAGCGTGGTAGTTCACAACAGAGAGCCTAATCCAGACAGGGAGCTTCTGAGGGCGAGAGGAGAGCTTGAAGCGCTGGTGTCAGTGATGTAGGTACTGAGTCTTAGTGATTGAGCTCCAGTCTCCTTATCTGTGAAACTGGGTTAATAATTACCTGCCTTACCGTGTCCTTACAAGGGCTTAATTATATATATATATGTATATGTAACTGTGGTGTTGGACGAGACTGTTGAGAGTCCTTTGGAGTGCTAGGAGATCAAACCGGTCAGTCCTAAAGGAAATCAACCCTGATATTCAATGGAAGGACTGATGCTAAAGCTGAAGCTCCAATACTTTGGTCACCTGATGCGAAGAACTGACTCATTGGAAAAGACCCTGATGCTCGGAAAGATTGAAGGCAGGAGGAGACACGGGTGGCGGAAGATGAGCTGATTTGATAGTATCACTGACTCGATGGACATGAATTTGAGGGAGCTCCAGGAGGTGGAGGAGGATGGAAGAGCCTGGCGTGCCACAGTCCGTGGGGTCACAGAGAGTGCACAGGACTTAGAGACTGAACAGCCACAGTGTGCACATGTATCTGTTTTTGTAGGTATATGTATAATATGCACATGCATACAGTTACTTACGCTGTCTGAATACGTGACAGCTATTGGATAGGTATTACTGGAATGTGCATTCCTCTATTTAAATGCTCTGGGTATCGCTTCTCCCCTTTCATCACACTCTTCACAGATGACAGCCTGCCTCCTCTTCACAGGGAGTGGGCATCGTCAGTCAGGGATGCCTTCTCCTTCCCAAGGCCTCACCTGCCGGACCACCCTGGCCCTGTTGCCACTTTCCCTGCTGGACTCGCCGGGGGCTCCTCTGTGTTCCCCCACGTGGGTTCTTCGTCCTGTCTCTGCCTCGGGTATCAGAAGCCTCCGTCATGTATTCTCCGACCTGAGTGTGTCCTCCTGTGCTGGCACTGAACACACTCAGGGCCCTGGCACCTGAACATGTCCGCGTGCACACACGTGTCCCTCCTTCGCGCGTTCACTGGTGCATCTGAGAACCCTGTCTCTAGCAGGAAGACGGACAGGCAAGCGGACGTGCAGGATGTCCGACGTCGCTCAGCACCGTGAGGAGGACGAAGTCAGGCTCAGGGCGGCCCTGCGCCTTCAGTCCCGGCACTCCCGCTGCCGCCTGGCTTCTGCTTCCCGCCGCCCGCGTTCTGTGTGCGTCCACCGTCGGCCGCTGCCTGCTGACCCCGTCTCGGACACCCGGGCCCGCGCCTTAAGCGCGCTGCCCGGTCCTCGGCCGAGCCTCTGCCTCCCCCTGCTCCCACTGCCCGGAGTCCCGCAGCGCCTCGGTTCCTCCCCGCCTCTCTGGACACTCCTGACTCCTCTTGACTGAGCCGTCCTGTTCCTCCTGGTCCTTCCTGACTGAGCTTTCAGAGCTGCAGTCCGGGCTTTCCGCCGTCTGCTTCCCCCTCCTTTCTGGCCTGGCCTTGCTGGCTCCTGTGCATCACCGCCTCCCGGGGACCCGGGGACCCGGGATCCGAGCAGCAGCCCCGTCTGCGCCCCAGCGCATCCGCGGTGCCCCGGGGAGAGCCTGCGGAGCGGCCTGCCCTCGGAGTCGTCTCCCCTCCTTCCGAATGCTGCCCAGAGGCGAAGAGAGAAACAGAAGAAAGGCCTCTGCCCCCAGGCCGCCCGGGAGCCGCGGGGGTGCAGCAGAGGCGCTGGGGGAGGCGCCCGGCCTTGTGGCCTCTCGCACACAGTAGGTGCTCCGTGCCCGCCCCGGGTGCTCCATGCCCGCCGGGCGCGTGTCCGTCAGTCCCGCGGCGCCCCGCTCGCCCCGCTTCTCAGGAATGGCCTTAGGCCAGGCCAGGGACGTCTCAGGGCGCCGCGGTGAGCTGCTTGTGGGGGGCTCCCCGTCGGTGTCCCGCGTGACCCTGCTGGGCGTGGGGACTGCCTGCTCTGCTCCCTGCGCTGCTTGCCTTTTCTGGGGAGCGCCTGGCCGATGGCAGCGACTCAGGAAATGTCTGGAGACGTGTGTGTGAGACCCGATGCCCTCACCTCTGTCTGCCCCTCTGTTCCAGGGGCCCGTCGGGAAGCGTGGCTGGTGGTCCAGCAGGCACACTGTGTCCTCCCGTTTCACACTTTAGTCCCACGAGGACTTGCTCACATCCAAGTGCAACGTGGCAGGGGAGGAGACAGCGTTCTGATACAGGAAGGGGCGTTTTGGCCCTGAGAAATGCTAATGTTGTTTTTTCAACCCTCTAATTTGTGCTCCATGCCATTCTTTATAGGAGAGACTACATTACCAAAAAACAGAAAATGATAGGGACTTCTTTTATTAAGGAGTGTGGCAGTGACTTGATGCTTTGCAAAGGATGGCAATAGATCCGAGGGTTGTAAGGAGCGTGGTCCATTTCTTGATGGTACGTGATGCTGTAAATCATCGTGCATCACAGCGGACCCCACTGTCTCAGCTCCCGCTTAATTGGGGTGGAAGCGGAAAGATTGCTCCTGGTCTGTATTCCAGGAAGGAACCTCTGGATAGCATTGCATCAAAGATTTTTACAAGTAAATAATTAATTGGTTTAGAGCAGGCTGACAAATATAATTAAGCAATTTATAGTTGAAATATTCAGTATTTCTCTAATTAGTGACAGAGGAATACCTGAGGCTGTGGTCAGATGAAATACTTCCCAGATGAGTTTTAAGATGAAAGGAAATCCAAAATTTTTCATCATGATTTCTTTATTATCAATAATCAGAATTTTAAAGGAAAAGATTCTTAGAGAGTGGCGATTGGGTCACAGTTTATCCAGTTGTGATATATATGCTGTGCGTGTTCTTTATTGTATCCTAAATTGAACCAGTACATGTTCCACTTTGTAGTATGCCTTATTAATACTATATATTTCACTTTTCTGTTGCTAAGAAACATATTTGGTGATGGAGACTTAGTACAGAGGAGATGAGAGACTAATCTCAGAACTATATAAACATGAGCTTTGTTCATTTCACTTTGTCAATAGAAATATTCTTAAAATATTTTAACTTTTTGTAGCCCATTTTTCCAAAATATAGTTTATTCTTTGAACTATTTATAAGTTCCTATATTTATAATTGCCTTTTAGAAAGTCAGATTATAAGTTTATATATTTAACATTTTTTAAAGCTATATTTTACTAAACTATCAGTAAAACAAAATATAACCCAATACAATAAATCCCTTGAAGGGAAACTCAGAAGTTTTTTATCTGCCGCAAAATTGCCATACCACACCTCACTGGCTGAGAGGAAAGTGAATGTTATGCTACAGATGCTTTTTAGTGACAGATGCAATACAGATAATTTAAATTGAACTCTGTTTTGTGCCAAGAGTTTGGCACAATTTCAGATCATTACTTAAGGTTATCTCTTCCCCCACCCAATTTTGTTGAGGCGATGTAATTGAAATACCTGACTGTGTAGGTTTAAGGTGTACAGCATAATGGTTTGACTTAAATGTATGTATGTGAAATGAGTATCACAGTATGTTTAGTTACCATCCACCCTCTCATCAAGGCACACTGAAAAGCTAGAATGCTTCACTCTCAAACCCACCTGAGAAAACACTTTGGGTGCTGATTTTCTCTTCATTACAGTCAGTTCGTGGTGCAAGCAAGTGACTTTTCTGAAGGAAGCACTGTGCTTGGATCTCCTTACCAGCTGCTTATCCAGGAGAACACCCAGGTTCATAATGTGCTGTGTGGGTATGCCTCCCACGACACACAGAACGGCCAGTTCCCACAGCTGCCTTTTTCGGAAGGTTCAGTTATCCCGAGTGCATTTTCGGTGCTGGGACACTGCAGGGAGGTAGGCTGGGTGTGAACCAGCCAGTTGTGTCTGCCTGCAGATACACTTCTCACCCAGGAAGAGCTAGAACGTTTCACTTTCAAACTCTCCTAAGAAAACGCTTTGGGTGCTGATTCTCTATTCGCTAGTCAGTTCTTGGCGCAAGCAAGTTGCTTTCTAAGGAAACATGGGCTTGGATCTCCTTACTATGAGCTCCTCTGATAAAGTCCTTAGGTTTATAGCGCATTGTATGGGTATGCCACTCACCGCCCAGAGAACCACCAGTTCACACAGCTTCCTTCATGGAAAGGTTCAGTTTTTCTCAAGTGGGTATATTCAGTGCTAGACAATGCTGGGTGTGAACCTGCTAATTTGGGTCCGCTGGCCAAAACAGTATTCTCACCCTCTAAATGCCAAAATGTTTCACTCTCAGATTCACCCAAGAAAACACTGAGTGCTGATTCTCTCTTTACCAGAGTCAGTTCTTGGGAAAGCAAGTGACTTCTCTGCAGAAAAATACTAGCTTTGATCTCCTTACTAGGAACTCATCTAATAGAATGCCTAGGCTCATGATGAGTTGTAGAGTTGTGCCACTCACCTCCCAGAAAACAACCAGTTCATACAGCTTCTTTCTTGGAAAAGTTTAGTTTGTTCTGATTGTGTATTTTCAGTCTGGGACACTGCAGGGTAATACGCTGGGTGGGAATCTATCAGTTGGGGTCTACTGGCACACAGTGTGCCCACCCTGGGAAGGCTAGAACGTTCACCCTCAGACCCACCAAGGAAATCACTTTGGTGCTGGGTCTTCAGTGCAGTCAATTCTTGGTGCGAACTAACTTCCTGAAGGAAGCACTTTTCTTGGATCTCCCTACCAGGAGCTCAATTCCTCATTCCTAGCAAAAAAAGAAAAAAAATTTTTTTCTTTTGCTGAGAACCCTTAGGCTTTTCTCTCCCAGCAGTTCCACTGTATCAGACAGCAGTGTTGTCTGGAGCATCATGCTGTGCGTCGCGTCCCTGGTACTTACTTACCTTAGAGCTAGGAGTTGGTACCTCCNTTTTTTTTTATGAGATTGTGTGTGTGTTTGCGCATTAAGATTTCATGTGTAAGTGACATCATGTAGTATTTATCTTTCTCTGTCTGACTTTTTTCACTTAGCACAGTGCCTTCAGAGTTTGTCCATGATTTTGCACATGGACACATAGGATGTCCTCATCGTTATGACTTTATAATACCCCATTGTATACATACTGCAACTGCTTTATTGGCCAATCAGTTCAGTTCAGTCGCTCATTTGTGTCTGACTCTTTGCAACCCCATGGACGGCAGCACGCCAGGCTTCCCTGTCCATCTCCAACTCCCAGAGCTTGCTCAAACTCAAGTCTGTTGAGTCAGTTATGCCATCCATCTTCCTCATCCTCTGTTGTCTGCTTCTCCTCCTGCCTTCAACCTTTCCCAGCCTCAGGGTCTTTTCCAGTGACGCACACTTAGGTTGTTACGATATCTTGGCTCTTATGATGCAGCAATAGATATGGGGGTGCAGATATCTTTTCAAGATAGTGTTTTTGTTTCCTTTGGATATGTTCCCAGAAGTGGAATTGCTGGATCATATGGTAGTTTTACTTTTAACTTTTCAAGGATCCTCCATACTGTTTTCCATAAAGGCCGCACCAGTTTGCAACCCCAACAACTGTCTACAAGGGTTCTCTTTTCCCCACATTCTCACCAGTGTTTGTTACCTGTTGTCTTTTTTTGGTGGCTATTTTAACAGGCATGAAATGGTATCTCATTGCAATTTTGACTTGCATTTCTATAATGACGAGTGATGTTGAACATCTTTTCATGTTCTTGTTGGCCATTCTTTTATCTTTGGAAAAATGTCTGCTCAGGTCTTTTGCTTGTTTGTTAACTGACTTATTATTTTTAGTTTGGTTATTTTTTGCTATTGAGTTGTGTGGGTTCGTTCTGTATTTTGGATAGTAACCCCTCATCAGATACATTTGCAAATATGTTTTCCTATTCTGTAGGTTGCCTTTTTGCTTTTTGATTGTTTCTTTTGCTGTGCATAAGCCCTTTAGTTTGATGTCACCGTACTTGTCTGTTATTTTGCTGCTTATGCACTAGGAATCATATTGAAAAAATCATCGTCAAGGAGCTCTTCTGTGTTTTTTTCTAGGAGTTTCAGTTTCAGGTCTCACATTTAAGTCTTTAATTTGTTTAATTTTTGTGAGTAGTGAAAATTAAGGTTTCAGTTTTATTCTTTTACATGTGGATGTCCAGTTTTCCCAGCACTATTTATTGAAGAGACTGTCATTTTTATATTGAGTATTTTTGGCTCCCTTGTCAAATATTAGTTACCTATAAATGCCTAGGCTTATTTATGGGCTCTCAGTTCTTTCCCGTTGGTCTGTGTCTGTTTTTAGTAGCATACTGTTTTGATTTCTGTAAGTTCATAATGTGGGTCTCATCAGGAATTGTGATGCCTCCTACTTTGCTCATCTTTCTCTGTATTGCTTTGGTTTTGGGGGGTGTTTTGTGGCTCCACATAAATTTTTGAATTGTTTTGTCTACTTCTATGATAAACTCCATTGGAATCTTAACGTGGATTGTGTTGAATCTATAGATGGATTTTGGTAGTACTGACATTTTAATAATATTAATTATTCTGATTATGAACATGGGATTCTTTTCCATTTATTTGTGTCTTTGATTTGTTTCTTTATCTTGTAGTTTTATGAGTAGAGGCTGTTTACCTCCTTAGTTTTAAGCTTACTCCTAAATATCTTATTGTAAATGGAAAACATTTTATTTTTTCAGATAATTCACTACTACTGTATAGAAACACTACTGATTTTTTGTATGTTAATTTTTTTATCCTGTCACTTCACTGAATTTGTTGATTAGAACTGCTTTTTTGATAGAGTCTTTAGAATTTTGTTTACCTATAAAATGATGTCATCTTCAAACAGAGACAGTTTTGCTTCTTCCTACTCAGTTCTGATGCATGTTATTCGTTTGTTTTCTTGTCTGATTGCTCTGACCAGTTCTTCAGGGCTGTGCTGAATAGAGGTGGAGAGAGTGAGATCCCTCGTCTTGTTCCTGAGTTAGGCCCTCTCTTCTTATTCATAACATATTTAGATACAGACTTATTCTTAAATTGTCAACTTTATATTTTCTATGGTTACCACTTGTGTGGCATTTCCTTTAAATTTGGTAGGAGCATTAAGACTCTTTTCCTTTATAAAACAAACTTAATTTTTTGTATTGATTTTTTTTTCTGTCTATAGAAATGCACTTTTTATTTGTTTTTAATTGCTAATTATCACAAACCACTTAAAACACAAACATGTTATCTCACAATTTGGGGGGTTACTGAGTTCACATCCTGCTTTGTGAGTTCTCTGCCCAGGATGCTAGAAACTGGAATTGAGGCACCAGCTGGGGCCATGATCTCATCTGAGGTTTAGGGTTCTCCTCGTTGACTGGATTGTTGGGAGAATTCAGTTCCTTGTGGCTGTGTGACTGATGTCCGTGCTCGCCTCCTGAGTGTCAGCTGGGAGCCATCAATGAGGCCATGTGTCCCTCTCTGCAGCTAGCAGTTTGCTCCCTTATGGCCAGCAAGAGAGTCTCTGGCTTTGAATTTCTCTGAGTTCTTTGAAGAGCTTACCCAATCAGATCAAGTCCACCCAGGATAATCTCCCCAGTGATTAACTCAAGGTACACCACAGACTTTGATAAATTACTGAAAACATCAACTAATCTTGGAGATAGTTATTATCTTCAATTATTACAACTTACAAATCTTGTTCACCTTCTTTGTGTGGTTGTTTTTTTTTTTTTTTACATCTGCAGACATATTCTTATCTGTTCTTATCCAAATTTAGATGCTGTACTGGAAAGAAAAGCACTTAGAAATGTCTTCTACACTCTTGACCTTTGGCTCCTTAAAGCAGTAGAGTCTCCCCAACAGTGCCATCTGTCTTTGTTAATGGTAACTTATGGCTTGGAAGGTACAGACACTGTCCATTTCAGCATCTGGCATAAAGTCAGCCGCCTGAGCCAGACCACAGGAGAATGGCCAGTTCTCCCAAGCACAGCTGTATCCTGCTGGGTCTCTTGCATAAGGTTGCCACCTATCTTACGTTATCTTATGTCTTCAAAATTATTCAGAAGTCTTAAGGTTACACATTAGTGGCACTGTCTGGAAAAAGCTGTGCAGAACTGAATAGTCTATACATAGGTACCTACACATTATGCATGTATACCTGTGTGTGTATGTAAGCAAAAAGCTTTATTGCCGTGTGGTATGCATATGCAGTTATGTTACACAGCATTATTTTTAATAGAAGCAGTATTGCTGATAAAATATCCCTTGGGTTTTCTTTGAAACCTAAGATATTTGGTAATGAAATAGTATTGAACTTAGGGATTTTAATAAATAGAAAATTATGTGCCATAATGTAAGCATAGTGAAAAGGGGGGTAAGTTGTTGAACTGTGTATAAGTTTTGAACTGTGTTTACTTGGGAAAAAATTGGAAGGGCCCTTTTTGCTCCTTTTGAAGGTAGTGTTGGTGGAAAGCTGCCCCTGTGGACTTTATGCAGACAGACAGCAGTGCCGGCAGCTGTAGCCCGGTGAGCGAGAAGGGGTTCAGACTCCTGTTGCCTTTTCTTCCGTTCACATTCTGCTGATGGACTTTTACTGGCTCCTTGTCGTCCCACTGTTTTCCTTGTCCATTAGGAATACATTTCCGTGTGCCCTCTTCGCTGTTGTCTGGTTTAACATAACCGGAAAGACGTCGTCAGAGAGACAAGCGCTCTTGTTTGCCTTCATAGCCTTCCATGCCACCCTAAAGGTGGACTTGCCGCCTTTTCGTCTCACCGTCTGTCTCTAGTCCTCTAATGCAGTAGAGGCAGCATCTTCAGCATTTTCGGGCATTTATTTTCCCGTCAGCTTCAGGCACTTGGGAGCTCCCAGCTAGGCGTGTGCCAGCCGTGCAGTGCCATCCTCCTAATGATTCTGATATACTCCCACCTTTCTTCATCGATTCAAAAAAATATTCCAAGTTTCCCTGATACTGGTACACTAACATTTAGAAGACAACTTTTAGGGGTTAGAGGAAGAACATTGTGACTTTATAGGAGCTCATTTTTCTTGTTTTGTAAATAAAGTTTTCTCTTCCCCACCACCCTCCACCCCGCTCCAAGGCTCAATTACTCAGGAAAAAAAAAATCTTGTATGTTTCACATTTTCTACCATAAGATAAAATGTTTTCCACTTCTATTATTAACCTGTACGATTTTGACTTCCGGGAATGGATGGATTACATTGATAGTCTATTAAATTATAATTAGAAGCAGCTGAGTACACTTAGCTTTTCTGACATTTATAGGAAAGGAAAAAGAGAGTAGAGCTTGGGTGGGAAGTATTTTATCAAAGAGGATAAAATTAGATGCAGGTTTTTTGGGGGTTTTTTTAGTGCTCCTCTGGTTGCCAGGCCCATTCTACTAACATCTTCTAAAGCAACTTAGGATACCTGAATTTTATTCAGAGTGCCAAGAGAGAAAATGTTCACACATTGCAAATTAGTGTCACATACCAAAATTCTACATAACTATTTTACCTATTTATATAATACCCAGAGTTCATGTACACTTTAGTCTGTTGAGACCTTCTTATACCCTTGGAAGAAAAATGTTTCCATAGAAAGATTGATATATAATACAAACCACACTTAGAACTGCCAGTTAATACTTTCAGAAGCATCCTGTCTTTTCCATCATCTAGTCTCTCTGCATTTAAATCTTTGAAAGAAGCACTGTGAAATATGTAGTCTTATAAAAATGCATTATAATTACAGAGATGCTTGGGAACATAATATTGCTTCTGTTGGTGATGGTTTGATCGTAATTACCTTGTAATTACCTTTATAAAAATCTGACCTGTCATCTCATATGAAGACCATTCATAGGATTAACTGGACCTCTGGGGATCTTGGAGATATTATGATTGTTACTTTTGCTTTGTTGTTATCTGAAGATTTAAAGGACCGGACATACTAAAATTTGTCATTTTTCAGTGTGAAAATGTGCCAATCAGGCATTTGTTTTTTGTGTTTTCTTCGTAACTGAGATATTTTAGAGGCAGCAGGAGCTGCTTACTCTGTTCACCTCCAGAACTGGTTAATATAGTGAGGAAACCGAGGCCCAGCAAGGTTAGGTGGCTTCTTCAAGCTCACACAGCCGTCACTGCCAAGCCCCATCATCAGGTCTGTTGTGAAAGGTGCATATGGATTATGTGAGTGGCACGTTAAGCGTTTGACGACACTCCTGAGCAGGAAGTAGCTCCTAATACTGAATATAAATCACCTACTTCCTCGTGTTAGAGACTTGCAAGAGATGGGAACCAGCTGGGGCCTGCAATGCTAGTTCTCATATAGCTTCATTATTTCTTGCTATTTAATTGCCATTTCTCCTGATCTTCAGGAACCACTTGCCTCCCAAGATTGTGTTTGTTGTTCTTTGGTTTTGTTTTTTAACTACAGCAGTACGTTGTTTCCCAAGGTTGTTGGTTATGTGCTTCCTGGGACCAGCTTACACTGTCTCGGGTCCCCGTAATAAGTGACTAGGAATTTCTCGCTGGTGAAAGAGCATCACGCTCAGCACAGGGCCCGTGTGACCGGGCGGGCCGCACACACGAAGCAGACCCTATGGATCTGGGTGTTTTGTCTGAGACGTCCTTCTTTAAACATGAACATACTAAACTGCAGGGTTAGATATTTTGATACCCTACAGAAATTAGCTTGTTTTTTTGATCCAACAAAATAATTTTCTGTTCTTTCTCTGTTGATGAGTTTATACTGTGTAATAGTGCTAAAAATTTTTCCCAAGATTTCCCAAGGAGGAATGCTGGGATGCAGAACGTAGAAATAAGAAATGTATGTTCTGCTTGGAGTGGGAGTGTCCAGACTGAGGAGTAATTCCTCCCCAAAATCGTTAAGTGATAGGCAGTGTCTGCTGTATAATTTGGTTTTCGGGCATTTAGTTTGTAAGAGAATGTTTGACAATGACAAAAAAAAAAGCTGTGCCCATTTTCTAAAAAACGTTTTCGTGGAGGCAGCCTGCATCAGCTAGCCTCACCTGAGTGACACTGCGTGTTTTACCAAGGATGCCGAATCCCACCTAGGTGAGATGCGGGCCATCATGAGCGAGAGAACAGTATCATCTGATGTTTGTATATGCCTTTACAAATACACTGGTTAGCTTTTTGTTACATCTGGTTTCCTTTTTCTGATATGAATAATGTTTAATGTTTGTTCGAATGTTGAAGGAGGTAGAAAATATGCCCTTAAAATAAACAGTATTTGAAGCTTTGCATAAAAAAAAGATGAACCCACTTTAAAAAGTAAAAAAAGACAATAAAAATTCTGTCCAAATGATCAGGTATATCTGAGTGCTCATTTCTGTCTTTCATGACTTTTTAGGTATTTTATTTTCAGATATAAGAGGTTAAAATTCTGTTTTATAACATAGACTTTTAAATTTTTTTCATAGAAATCTTTATTAATAGTAACCCTTTAAAATGATTGAGCTTTATTAAAAACATACCACATGACAA
>SJYB01003780.1:169218-186513 GCA_006408585.1 Antidorcas marsupialis
TTTTTTTTTTTCAGAGAAAGATAGGATTTTTGAACAGTAATGCTATTTGACTAGATAATTAACTTTAAAAAGATATGTATATTTTAGAATAAGTAAAGAAAAGGTGGTTTTTTTTAATATATTGGCATTATGTGAGCTCTTCTTTTGTAGTGCTAATATAAATTTTACCAGAATTCAAATTTTCATTGCCTTTTTTCTATCCATCCTCTTAAGAGATAGCCAACAGTGCCACCATCAGAGCAGACAGGCTCTTCTCATCGCGGGTGTTGGCTTTTCTCAAAAAAAAGAAAAAAAAAAAGGATGGTTGAAAAACTATATGTTTAAATAGACATGGAAAAATATTGGGAGATAATCAATGACATCTTGAAACTGCTTTTGATTTATTTTATGATTGATTGAATCAAATTCATAAAATTACCCTTCAAAAACATTATGCTAATTTGGATACTTACATTTCGCCAAATCATTCTGTCTAGCTAGCATTATATTGATGCCAGTTCATTGTTAAAATCTTTAGCTTGTTGAAAGAAACAGTCCTTGGCCTGATCCCATCTTCCATTTTGAGGGCAGTTTTCTCATTGTGCCCTGTTTTTAATATATAATTTATTTTTTCATAATGGAATTTTAAAGGTAAACTGTCAGGTTAATTATAATTATGATGATTTCAGAATCTATATTGAAGCATAAAATTATTCTTTCATGGTCTGATACTTACATGGTATGGTATATTTATTTTTGAATGAAAAGAAGCCTGTTCCCCATCTTCCTGTTGACATCAAACGGTCTTCTGATATGCTAATCCAGCTTCAGGGAGAGCACATAGACAGGCTTTATTTGGACTCATTCCAAGTCTGAAAGAAAATTATGTGTCTAAAACTGATTTTGCACTGTTGCCCCCATAGACTGAAAACTGATGCTGATGCAGGCTTCGGTTAATAAGATTTAACGTTGAAACATGATCTGGGAGTTTTCACCATTTTAGTATCATCTGCTTCTTACCTGGTCATCTGAATGTTACTTGTTTTTTGTTTTTTTGCTACTGAGGTAATAGTCACTGAAGTTGCTAATAAGTTCATTTCTGTAGTACGTGTTACAATAAAGATTACCCTGAAGTGATTTGCTTTTCCTTGAAGAGGTATCCTTTGGTGCACTGAGTACATGTGAGTCAGTAGACCTGACCCTGGGCTAAGCACGAGGTAGGCAAGCTGGCAGCCTTCTTTCCCTGTATTGCCTTTCCTTTCAGCCGCCCTCATCTGGTCACGGGGGTAGGGACTGACAGAGTGTGTTGTGTTGGAATCATCTGAAACACCATTTCTCCATATTCAGTTACAAAAAAAAATCAAAACAGTTGAACTTTCTAAAATGTCACTTCATCAGATAAAGTGCATTAAAGCACATGTTTAATTGTTGATGTCTGTGTAAATATTAAAAAGTTAAAATTGTCTGAAAATTTGTTTAAATGCAATACTTTTTCATGTTGGTCATTTACAAATTTTGCTAAGAAACCAGTTACATTTTAGTTTTGAAAAATAATTTTTATGTACAGAATCCTTACAAATCCTATGAAATGAAACTGAGGACTTTGTTCTTGAATTAGGATATTATTAGTATATTCTTCCGACAAATATAATGCAGAAAAATGGGCACACATATGTACCTTGGGGTACTCAGTTACGGCTCCTCTGACGCATGTTGGTGTAGTCTTTCCAAACTAGGATGTTCACGCTCAGCTTTCTAGCCTGGTCTTCCTGTCATGTTTTGCACCCATGTTTAGTTTTATTTGTTCAAAGAAAAGTGCAGGTTTGACTTGGAGTATGCAGTGGAAATATTCATGAAAACTTTTCATGTAATTCCCTTTTATTTAATTTTTAATAAATTAAGTGATATTTCAAATCACCAAGGGTGGTTCAGTATTTAAAAGGAATTCTACTTCACTACCTTCTGTCAAGAGAAGCCCTGTCTTGTAATGAACATAATTACCTCCAGGTCTCTAGACTTTCTTATTCTGGCTACTCTTAAATTTGACATCCTTCTTTTAGATAAGAAATCACCTTACATGGATGTTAAATTTTTGAAACAGGTGGACATCACAGAGATGTAGCCTGATATGGCCTATGCTGACTTTAGATACAGTAGGGAGAAATTTAAGGTGTGATATCAGGTACAAATCCTGGTATCATTTCACTATGAAAAATCATATGTTTTTTAGCTTCTAATAGGTAGATGAGAATAGGTGTTTTTCTGACTTAAGTCAGAATCTAGCTTGAAAAAAAATTTTTAATCTTCTTTTTAATTTTTTAAACAGCATTTTAAAAAACAAAAGCGGCTGATCCCTGAGAGGACCGTGTGGAAGTACTTTGTGCAGCTGTGCAGCGCGCTGGACCACATGCACTCTCGCCGAGTCATGCACCGCGGTGAGCCCAGGCTTCGGAAGCTTTCCATGTTGTAAAGGGCACTAGGCAGTTTACGAATAAATTCCTTCCAGCCATGGTGTTATCATGCTTTCTTAGGTGATTTATTTCCAAATCTAAATCTTATTAATACCAGAATGATAAGCCTTTAAGTAAAGCCATAGTTGGTTTTAAATAAGAATGAGAATTAGTTATTTTTCTGTTTTTTTTTTTTTTACTGATTATGTTAGTAAAAGTAAAAAAAGAATAGATGCAAGAAAGCAGTTGAATATGCTTAAGTAAGAGTTGTTTTTTTTTTTTAATGAACAGTATACCTTATAGCTACTTAGATTTTTAATGTTTAGCATTCACCCGTAATATATTCATGATTCTTAGACAAATGGTCAGGCCACATGTGTGAAGGTTCCATCACTGAGGCAGCGGCCCCTTCATTTTGGGATGTAAAAAATTTCAGTACAGTTGACTTAAGCAATTAAAATAATGTCATCTAAGTAATTATCTGCATCTGTTTTGATTTTATATTTTATGTAAACATATCAATAAATTACTATTAGTGTTCTTGCCTGGAGAATCTCAGGGACCGGGGAGCCTGGTGGGCTGCCGTCTATAGGGTCACACAGAGTCGGACACAACAGAAGCAGCTTAGCAGGGTGTTTAAAACTGATAGAAGGGCACACATTTATTTTGTGCTTTGAATTACACAGAAGTTCACTTGAAAATGGAAAAATGCATTTTAAATGAAAATTAATAGTGCTCATCATCCTGTATTGATGATTGTCTATCAAAGGACCAAGAACTCAGAAATACTAGGATATGTGAAAATTACTCAAATAACTGGTTGAGAATTCAAACTGACTTTCATTTTTAACATATATTTTAAGTTCTACAATGAGAAGTATTTTTAATCCCTTGAATATACCTACACTGACATCATTTTTCACCCAATGCCTTCTTTTAATTCACAGATATAAAACCAGCTAATGTGTTCATTACGGCCACTGGGGTGGTCAAGCTTGGAGACCTTGGGCTTGGCCGTTTTTTCAGCTCCAAAACCACAGCTGCACATTCTTTAGGTAAGAGACACAATATAATTTCAGTTACTATCTGCTTCCCTCCACCCCACCCACGTGATTAAAATATAAGGGACATACGAATTATATGCCAGCTCTTATCGTCTGAATACTGTCAACATTTTAAAAGTCCTTAGGTCCTGAGCTGAACCCTATCAGGTATAATGTGTCCAGTCATGTGACGCTTGGACACTGCTCTTTGACCATCAGGCAGTCAGTACAAGAAAATGCCAGTGAAAAAATCTAGTTTTAACCGTTGCCATGGACCCTCCCTTTTATGTTTGAAAATATTAAGATAGTATGAAGAATAAACCATATCTTGAAGACCTCGCCTTACCATTTAAAATGTTAGAGTAAAAAAATAAAAAAATAAAAAAATAAAATGATAGAGTAGTTTGCAGATTTATTAAAGTAGCACACATGGTTGTGCTTACTCGCAGGGGAACCTACAGATGATTTGTGGCTCAGGAGGAAATACTCCCCTAAAGTGTAAAAGTACAAGCAGAAGACACTTGTAATTTATTGATTCTAGAGCTGGTAACATACCAGTGTCCTTTGCACCTAAAACAGAACTGAGTGCAGCTAGTCCAACAGCACCTTAATGTAAACTGGTTTTCCATTAACATCAAATCATAGTTTCCTTGTAACCTAAGACTTTAACAAAATGGTAACCGTCAAATAAGGATTAAGATAAAAATAATTTGGCTTTAATTTAATGATGTCTTATCTTTGCTGTCATGATTTCATTGAAAACAATTGATTTTTTAAATTAAGTTATTGTTTTTAAGTGAGAAATAAAAATTAAATGGTCTAATGAGGAATGAGTTTCACTAAATGACAAAATAATAAAACGAGCCAAATTAGGTGACTAGACATTTTTAAAGTCTTCTGACTTTTGTCTCGGAGGCTCTGTGAGACCTTGAACCTGTCGCTTGATTCTTCTGCATCCGGGATGGTGCGTGGCATATAGTCAGTACTTGGTGGATGACAGAGCACTGGACCCTAGATTAAGGAGTGGTGGGCAGATAATACTTTTCCTGCCACAAACAGTTTCAGTTTTGTCTAGTACTTTAAGAAAATAAAATTTCAACTGATACTGAGTAATACTGCTTTAGTTATTTCTTTTACTTCATATTTATTCTCATAGAACATTGCAGTTTTGAGGGGGATAGGGAAATTTGATATGAAATTACATGAAAACTGCATGAATTTGCATAGCACTTGAATAAAGTTTTATTTGGAAGTTCCAGTTCTTACCATGCAAATAGTAGAGGACTTCTGCGAAGAAAAACTCAAGACTGTTCCCAGTCAGTGCCGCTGGCCCTAGGAAAGATAACCCATGCTGACTTTGCTACTCCCCTGGACAGAATGTCCTCACAGCACTCTGTCAGTAATCTATTATACTTGAAAGTGCTCGGCCATCATTACACACACACACACACGCGCGCGCACGCACGCACAGCTGCACGCGCCCTAGCTGCCGCACAGGCCCGTGTACCGTGTCCCTGCCGCTTTGCAGGCTGTCGCTCTGCGTATGCGTGCGTGTGCTCCTGCACACACGTGTGTACCGTGTCCATGCCGCTTTGCGAGCTGTCACTCTGTACAGGCTGCAGTTGCCTGACCCTGCAGACCCAGCATTACTATGTGAAACCAGTTTTGGAAGTGCACTCCTTCAGCTTGCCTGCCACTGCTTCTTACAGATGTTCTCAATGGGGTTTACAAATGTATGTGCATCTCTAGGTTTAGGTGATGTATTATTCCAAATTATGTGATTATAGACAGCAAAATTTTAATAGATTTAAGAATTGCTAGGATGAGATGGCTGGATGGCATCACTGACTCGATGGGCATGAATCTGAGTGAACTCTGGGAGTTGGTGATGGACAGGGAGGCCTGGCGTGCTGCGGTTCATGGGGTCGCAAAGAGTCGGACACGACTAGAGCGACTGAACTGAACTGAATGTCAATTTTTATCTAAACCAGTTCATTTAGGGTCATGTAGTTGCATGTAGTGCACACACACACACACACACACACACACACACACACACACGAACTGGGGATGCCCATAATCATAAAACATGCTGAGGCACAGCCAGTGAAGAAGTAGCAATGAGACTGATTGCTTCGATGAATGAATCAATAGGAAAATAATTTCTTTCCCAAGTATTTTTGTTTTCCATGTTATTTTGAGAAAGTATTCTTAACATAAGAAAGCATCTTGTATTTCTGCCTGTCTTTAATGTGAAGTAGAAATTTTGATGGTTTGAAACTGAAGTTCACTAAGCAAAGTACATTGAATATTAAGAATTAAAATTTGAACTCTAGCCCAACAAGGTGTTTGGACCCAATAAAAATCTTATGTAGAAGGATCAGGAAAAATTCTTTGCTAACAAAGAATATGTCTAAAATAACAAGGATAGAAATTGTGACACAAACTTACGTTTGTTGACAAGTTGACCTTAATTTTTGCTTTTAAAAAATTATTGCCCTCCTGTATTATTGACTTATACTTTTGTTTTTAAGAGCAAATTTGAAAGAGTGTTTTAAAAATAAATACTAAGGATAGATGATACAGCACAGGAAAATTTAGCCATTATTTTGTAATAACTTTAGGTGGAGTATAATCTATAAAAATACTGAATCTCACTATGTTGTACACCTGTTATAAATCAACTGTACTTCTGTTTAAAAAACTAAAAATAAAAGATGGCTTCTAAGAATTGGTTCCAAATAGTACTTGAAAATATGGTCACCTATATAAATTTATTTTGCTCACAGAAAATGTGATAAACTCTATACTTTATTGTATGTTGATTTTTTTTTTCTGCTTTTGCTGAGGAGTAAATCTATAGAGCATGATTTATTCACTGCTGCTGCTAAGTCGCTTTAGTCGTGTCCGACTCTGTGAGACCCCATAGACAGCAGCCCGCCAGGCTCCCCCATCCCTGGGATGATTCTCTAGGCAAGAACACTGGAGTGGGTTGCCATTTCCTTCTCCAATGCATGAAAGTGAAAAGTGAAAGTGAAGTCGCTCAGTCGTGTTTGACTCTTCGCGACCCCATGGGCTGCAGCCCACCAGGCTCCTCCATCCATGGGATTTTCTAGGCAAGAGTACTAGAGTGGGGTGCCATTGGCTTCTCCGATTTATTCACAGTTCAGGTCTAAATATTATGAAACTCAAATAAAAGAGATGTGTATGTTTATAAAAGAAAATTCGAGTAAGTTTAGTTTGAATGAATTCTATTCTGGAGCTAAATTTCATTTAATTTTGCAAAGGAGATTTTTTTCCAGGAATTTAAGTCAATAGGACAGAAATACCAAGGATTTCTAGAAACATCTTATAATTATGCATTTATATTTTGTTTATTCCAAAATGTCCCTTTTTTTTTTTTCAAAAATCAAACTTTTTCACTTATTTTCACTTATTTTTACTTAATCNAAAAGAGATGTGTATGTTTATAAAAGAAAATTCGAGTAAGTTTAGTTTGAATGAATTCTATTCTGGAGCTAAATTTCATTTAATTTTGCAAAGGAGATTTTTTTCCAGGAATTTAAGTCAATAGGACAGAAATACCAAGGATTTCTAGAAACATCTTATAATTATGCATTTATATTTTGTTTATTCCAAAATGTCCCTTTTTTTTTTTTCAAAAATCAAACTTTTTCACTTATTTTCACTTATTTTGACTTAATCATTATAAGGAACACTTCCAAAGTTTTTTGTATTTAACAGTCCTTAAGAGATTATCAAGTCTTTGAATTTTTTAGTTTTCTCTCCAGTTTCTGTCTCTAATATGTATCATTTAATTCTGTGATAACGTGTCAACCTGCAGTAAAATCTCTGGTTCTGTCACATTTTCTGTAGCAGATAAGGTTGTATAGACAGTCATGTTTCCAGCCGGTTTTCAGAACCAAGTTTTTAACTTAAAAGTACGTCAGCTTGGAGCAATAATAATTCCTTAAATTTGAGGTTAAAAATTACATACCAAAGATGATGTTGCTGGATGTTCAGATCATGTCCAGATCTTCAAAACTGGAGGGAAAAAAAAGAAAATCTCAGAAGCCTTTAGTTTATTTCTGCCCCCCCACCGTACACACCCTCTCCCAGCCTCTCCACTTTCTTTTCTGTCCTCCTCACACTGTAAGCACTTCCTGTTTGGACTAGGAAAAGATCCTCTGTGTTTGTAATATTCCTTTTTAATCCATTCTGGTTACCATATTCCCAGCAGAGAAAATCTCTTTCTTTAAAGACATTATCTGATTATCTTATTTCCTCAAAATCTTCACCTGTTCTCTATGGCCTAAGGACTACCATGAAAAGCCCTTGGCTCGGTATTTGGGGTCCTCTGGGGGTGGTGTCCTCTGGCCTGCTCCCCTCCTTAGCTACACGCCTTCCTCCATATGTCCACCACGCTTTTCTTCTTGCCTTGTTCTGAGTGTGGGACAGAAGGACGTTTGTAAGGGATGGTGCATTTCTGGATTGACCTGCCCGCTGTGCTGTAGGGCCTTGATCAGGCCATTTATTCCCTTTTCTCAGGTTCAGTTTCCAGGCTTCTACGAGTAGAAATGTGGGTAGTAAGCGTGCTGTGTTCACCAGCCCCTAGCCTAGTCATGAAATGGAGGTGAGCGTGCTTTCTGAGCACTGGGGTGTGCTGCATGAATGCCGAGTTGCCTTTGTGACCGTGACGGTGGTGTGGAGGAGACAGGGAAAGGGGAAGCAGAGAGGGAGGTTACGAGCAATTTAGTTCTCCTCTTGAAACAGATGAACCGATCCATTCAGGAAAAAATGGGTGCCATTCCAGGCTCTGGGTACGTAGCCTGAACAAGGCAAGCCCTCCTCTTGATGGTTCTCACCTTGCGGTGGGAGGAAATAAATAGATGAATACCAGAGGAAGAACTAACAGGGTTTGTTAGCCTGCACATGGAGTGACCAGCAGGGGGAGTATTTTAGAAATGGCACAGCCCCTGCCAGGAGGTGGCAT
The DNA here is from genome assembly GCA_006408585.1 of Antidorcas marsupialis. Taxonomy (NCBI): domain Eukaryota; kingdom Metazoa; phylum Chordata; class Mammalia; order Artiodactyla; family Bovidae; genus Antidorcas; species Antidorcas marsupialis. The sequence goes on from SJYB01003780.1 coordinate 177,684, forward strand.
CTGAACGGGGCTGAGAGGGTACAGAGAGGCCCAGGGAGTGACATCCCAGGCTGACCGGGGGCGGTTCAGACAAGGGCCTGCAGCCGGGTGGGCGCTTCTGCGGGAGGTTTGCGGGATGGGGGCCTCAGCCACACGTGGGGGTGGCTCGCCCTTCCTCCAAGCTCAGGGGCCAGCCCTGCAGCGCTGGCATGAGGGCCCAGCCGTGGCCTTCTCCCCTGTCCTCGCGGTCAGCGCGCCCAGTGTGGCCTGCCCTCCTCGGGGGCTCCCCGTGCCGGCCGCTGCTCGCGTGGCGCTACGGCGGCCCCGCGGCGAGCCTCAGAGCTGAGCAGTCGGGCGCCTTTGTGCCCGCCCGCCGTGCGCCAGGCGTGTCGCTGTGCGCGCTCCGAGCTCGGGCTGCTGTGGTTTGTGGCCGCTTCCCCTTTCCTTTTCTCCGTGGACTTGGTTAGGTCCGGTCTCATCTAGTGCTTCTGTATGCAGTTGGACAGGGTGTGGCCGGGACACTCCTTGCTGGAATATGTATGTCCCCATATATAGACTTCACTCTGCTCTTCCCTGTTGTTTACCAACCGTACAGATGAGACTTGTTGGAAAATGAGTTGTATGTGTGTGTACCTCTTCATTTTAAGAGGAGGGCACGTCTCCCCCTTGAGTCAAGCTCTCTGGATAAGGGGCTCCCAGATTTCCCGATGGCGTGCCCCTGCCCCCAGGCCCCAGCTGCACCATGACCCCACGGAAACCTCACTGCGCAGAACGGAGGTGGAAATTCCCTGTCACAGCCGCGCTTCCTCCTGATACTGTCTCTCCTATTTTGTGTTACTAAAAATAATGCTATTTGCAGTCCAGTAAATTGATTTCACAACTCATTAATGGGTTATAACTTGCAATTTGGAAAACATCAGTCTGTGTTTACAGTACTTCCGTGCTGTTCCACTTACTTAAGGGCCGAGTCCTGTTTTTCGGCCTCCTGTTAGGCAGTCTGCTGGCCGGGCCAGTTCGGGTGGTCAGACAGGACTCAGTCATTCACGGAGCTGCCGGTGCTTGTGAGGGCGGGACTCACGTACTTGACTGTCCTGCTCACTTCGCAGTCTTTGGGCTCCCTGAGGCCCGGGGTTAGGCGCAAGCCGTGGGTGCAGACTCTCCGTCTTCCGGAGTCCAGGAGCCCGAGGCCCGGGGCGGGCGGGCTGCGCACGCGGGAGGCAGTGAGGCGCTCCCCCGCCCGGCCTGCGGGCTCGCTGCATCAGGGCCTGGGGCGTGGTCCCGGCTCTGCCCCTCACCCCCACCTGGGCTCGCCTACCCCACTCCGCACGCAGCTGAGGAGCCTCCACGCCCAAGCCTCACAAGCAAGCAGGATCCGGAGGTCTTTCTTCGTATCCTCCTGTCGACCTGCAGCTGGGGCTGACATTTCCAGGGGGGCACCCCTTTGAGACTGGAAACTAAAACCTGTGAAGTAGGAACATGGCAGGCAAGGTGTGCGTTTTCTCTTGTCACCTTGGATTNTCCGGAGTCCAGGAGCCCGAGGCCCGCGGCGGGCGGGCTGCGCACGCGGGAGGCAGTGAGGCGCTCCCCCGCCCGGCCTGCGGGCGCGCTGCATCAGGGCCTGGGGCGTGGTCCCGGCTCTGCCCCTCACCCCCACCTGGGCTCGCCTACCCCACTCCGCACGCAGCTGAGGAGCCTCGGGGGGAGCGCTGCTTGTGCCTGCCCTGCGCTTGCCTGTTCCCCACGCCCAAGCCTCAGAAGCGAGCAGGATCCGGGGGTCTTTCCTCGTATCCTCCTGTCGACCTGCAGCTGGGGCTGACATTTCCAGGGAGGCACCCCTTTGAGACTGGAAACTAAAACCTGTGAAGTAGGAACATGGCAGGCAAGGTGTGCGTTTTCTCTTGTCACCTTGGATTATTTTAAAATAATCCAAATATATGATTTAAAAAACATATATATGATTGTTATTCAAGCCATATCAAACTACCCCTCTTTCCTGTGATACTGACCCAGAGGAATCCTCCCTTGCTCCTCAGTGCCAGCAGCCGTGGTGGCAGTGAAGATGGGCACAGCAGTTTGATATTTGCAGGCAGTGTGAAGGCGCCTCTTCTCCTCTGTCCAGTCACGTTGTGTGGGGGTCGGGTGGCGATCCCTGAGCTCACTCTATTTAATAATGAATCTGCTGCCCCCGACACACCACCCCTGGAGTTCCTGATCCTTGTCGTGTTTTTGTTTTTTCCTGCTTTTCTTAGACTTCTTGCCTTGGAACACGCTGTGTCTACCTAGTCCTTTCCTTCTCCCTCCCTCACCACATGTGTCTTCATGAGGACCGAGGTCTCCGTGGTTTGGGTTCATACCGCCTGTGTCCCAGATGTATAGCAGAAGACATAGGGTAGATGCTCGGTACCTCCTGAGTGAGTGAATTAGAGGCAGGCTGGGCATCAGAGGGTGAAGTTAACTAAATCTGTCACAAAGCACAGGTTAGAGCATGCTGCAGGGAGCAACAGCAGTCAGCACTGAAGCCTATTATTTCTGTGGTCATCCCGAGTCCACTGTGGGCCCAGGTGGCCGCCCTGCCTCCACGTGGTCACTGGGCATTTCAGGGGTTTCCGTCTTGTGTAATCTTCACAAGGGGAAGAGGTCACGGAGAATTCACTTACTGGCTCTCAGTTAAATCTTTCTGCTTGAATGTAACACAGGTTGATTCCCATTCATGTTTTATTGGCTAAAACAAGTCTCATGTCCATGCTCATCTTAAAGGAGTGGACATAGTAATTCCCCTGTGTGTCCAGGAAGAGGAGAACTAGAAGCAGTGAGGACTGTGAGCTAGAGGAAAAACACCTCGGGGTGTTTCTTATTTTCTGTATGATTTGTCCTCTTTCTCTCCTTGTTTATTTTTGAGACATATTTGTAGCTATTGCACCTGAAGAGTACTTAGCTCTCTTGATGGGACTATGTGGTGGCAGGGAAGGAGGAGGGAGCCATACATGGCTGTGGGGCGTGGCCATCATTCTGAATTAGGTGATTCTCAGCAGAGGGATTATTTTTAAATCCAGAATAATTCATAAGGTATGCTAGAGTCTTGATCCCTGGTGAGTTTTCTCTTGATCAGTAAATCTGTGATTTTCCCTCCTGGAAATACTGGACACACACATGATCATTTCAGTCGCTCAGTTGTATCTGACTGTTTGCAACCCCATGGACTGCAGGCCTCCCTGTCCATCAACCAACTCCTGGAGTTTACTCAAACTCATGTCCATTGAGTTGGTGATGCCATCCAACCATCTCAATCTCTGTTGTCCCCCTTCTCCTCCCACCTTCAATCTTTCCCAGCATCAGGGTCTTTTCCAATGAGTTAGTTCTTTGCATCAGGTGGCCAAAGTATTGAAGTTTCAGCTTTAGCATCAGTCCTTCCAATGAATATTCAGGACTGATCTCCTTTAGGATGGACTGGTTGGATCTCCTTGCCGTCCAAGGGACTCTCAGGAGTCTTCTCCAACACCGCAGTTCAAAAGCATCAATTCTTTGGCGCTCAGCTTTCTTTATGGTCCCACTCACATCTATACATGACTACTGGAAAAACCATAGCTTTGACTAGATGGACCTTGTTTGCAAAGTAATATGTTGTCTAGGTTTTTAACGTGCTATCTAGGTTGGTCATAACTTTTCTTCCAAAGAAGAAGCATCTTTTCATTTCATGGCTGCAGTCACCATCTGCACTGATTTTGGAGTCCAAAGAAATAAAGTCTGTCACCGTTGCCACTGTTTCCCCTCTATTTGCCATGAAGTGATGGGACCAGATGCCATGATCTTAGTTTTTTGAATTTTGAGTTTTAAGCCAGCGTTTTCACTCTCCTCTTTGATCAAGGGACTCTTTAGTCCTTCTTCACTTTCTGCCAGAAGGGTGGTGTCATCTGCATATCTGAGGCTATTGATACTTCTCCCAGCAATCTTGATTCCAGCTTGTGCTTCATACACATGATAGGAACCTTATTTTGGCAAATTTAAAACATTTATAATAAAAACTATTTTTACCAAGCTTCAAACATCAGCTGTGAGCTGCGTGCCATGTAGCACCTGCTTTCTCTTCTCTGTTTGTAATTTGAGTCTTTAAAGCTGTTGTGATTACCTGGTTTAGGGTCCTTAGCAGTCAGTGAACAACCAGTGAGCTTTTGAACTATACAAGATCATCATTTTATCCTTTCATTTGTTATATTGTAAATATACTGGCTTCTCCCTCCACAACACCCCACCCCCAAAAAAAAACCCTCAAAGACCAAACTGATCCCATCCCCAGACTGTCCAGTGAGCTTGCAGAGGTCATGGATGCTTCCGTCTCCCCCAGCGCCTGGCGGGTTCTTGGCCTGCAGCTGACTCAGCAGGTGGACTTGGCCCAGGTGGTGTGTGAATCATTAGCGCATTTGTGTCAGATTCCTATTGCTGCCCTAACAAATTCCCACAAACGTAGTGGCTTAACAGAACTGTACGGCTTTTACAGATCTGTGGGTCAGAATTCCAGCATTGCTCTCCCTAGGCTGCCATCAAGGCGCCTGTGGAATTGCTCTTTTCTGGAGTTTAAGAGTTTAAAGAGGAGACTTCTCCAGGTTGTGGGGAGAAGCCAGGGCTTTGTCTTGCAGGACCAAGGACCCTGTCCCTTTGCCGTCACCTGAGCATGCGTGTGAGCTCCTAGAAGCAGCCCTTGTGGGCGTGACCTCCACCTCCTTGCTCCATCTTCACAGCCAGCATGGCAGTGTAGACCCTTGCACATGGCATAGACAGTTCTGGGTGGTCTCCGTTTTCAGGTCCGTCACCTTCCACCTGCAGTCCTTTTGCCATGTAACGTGATGCACATGGGTGTAACCCCAGGGATGAAGACCTGCCTGCTCCCTGGTTTAGTCCACTTGACAGTCTTCCCCCTAAAACCCGATGAGGTGACATGGTTTTGGTCAGAGGCTTCAGTCAATGTTTATATTATTGAAATTAAGTGCTTTCTTTTTTAGGCAGATGTTTTAGCATTAAAATTTCACCTTTTTTTATTATAGACCTTTTTTGGTGATACATGTTTACTTTTCAATGAGAAAATACCACACTTGTCATAATAAAAGTTTCTAGCATTACTATTAATTTATTAGCAGTTCTGTTTTTCTAAATTATTTACAAATGCTTATTTAATTCTCAGGGGGTGTCTCCCCTTTGTACTTTAGAGTACATCATGGACAGGAATATAAGAGATAGGAAGTAATTTTAACAAAACTTAGAGAAATTAAACTCCATGAAATATAACCACATTATGTACTCCAAAGGTGTATATAAGTAATTGAGAGTGGTTATCTGTTATTCAGGCAAATCCATTTGCACCAAAGTTGCATTTATTATATACAGTGAAGTGTTTCCTGTCTCACTGCTTGTTCTAGTGAAAAGAAAGGGAGGAAAAAAAAAGGCTGCATCATGTTCTAATATGGCATTTTACTTGCTTTCTTAATGTCTCCCAGAAGAGCAAAGTGGAGAATTTTCTTTTTGTGTGTACATGTGTGATTTAGTTATTATATATGCTTGCTGCACCTCCTGAGGATGGAGGGGGTTTTTACAAAGCACTGGCTACAGTGCTCTGAGACTGGTCCTCATGCTGGACAAATATCTGAAACCCCTTGGGGGCAATTGTGATGTCGTTGTTTGTGTTACAGGATTGTTTGAACTCCTCTTTGCTATTCAGAATGAGACAATGGTTCTCTGATTTTGTGATGTTGCCAGCAGGGTAAACGCATGGCCGCCGTTCAGCCAGCCTCAGAATTTTCACACTGAGGTCTCTTGAGTCTACGATTCATGTTCCCCACACTATTTCCGGGTGTGATATGTTCTCCGATTGCAACTTAGAAAATTAGTGTTCTTAAACCAGGCATGAAAGCAGTTTCATTTCTGGTGCCAAGTGCCACCTGTGGTCACTTGCCTGTTGTTCCCACACCTTCCCTAGCACCTCTCTGGGTTTCCTTGGCTGGTCTCCCTTCAGTTCAGTGTGGATGGAGCCGTAAAGACAGCATATGCTTGGTCAATACTGAAGGCTACTTGCACTGGTTTATTTTTAACTTTCAGTCCTTTCTTGACTTAAATCATCATGCTGGGAGGAAGCTGTTACCTGATTGTAAACTGTGCATGGGTAACCTCTCAGCTGCCATCACCAGTATTTATCTGAAGCAGGGGAGCTGCAGAGAAGCACTGGTCCCTGGCCCTCACCCGTGGCCTTTTGTGTGAACATGCTGAGACTTGTGGAAGAGTTCTCTGCTTCTTAATTTGGAAAGATTCAGATTTTTTTTTCCCCAGTCATGTTTCACAGTGGCCACTTTTAACAAAATAACTGTTAAAATGCAATGGACAGGACGACCTGGCTGGATTCTAGGTCCATACCTTACTGGCTTGGTCACCTTTGGCAGATCACCTGACTTCCTTATGCGTCTTCTCTACAAGATAATAGTGGGAATATCTCATGAAATGGACCCTATTTCTCCAGCCAGTGAGCCCTACGAGGGGCTTGGCCTGCTTTTTTCTGTCTCACCAGCACCTTGAACATTGCAGGGGGCCTGATAAACATTGTTGAAAGCTCAGCAAGATAATACATGTGATCCATTTAACACAGTGCCTGGACAGAGAAACAGTGACTGTAAAATTATCTGGGTTTTAAATGTTATCAGTTACACTGAAAAGAAGAAAAATTTATTTAATAAATGTCTTTCATAGAAAAAATGTTGATCTACTGAGACATTCTGTACTGACATGAGATAATACTCCAAATTAAGTAAATTTGGCCTCTCTCCATGAAGTCTGCCAACATAATTTCTGGTTGACATACAAGTATGAAGGAAAAAATGAAAGTTAATTCCTATTCCCTGAAGTTGTGTGTGTGGGAGGGTGCACACACATGTTTAAATCAGATTGATGTTTAAGATGAGTTGTGTCCTTTCAGTTTTCCCAACAAGGAATGTTCAAAGCTTTCTTTTCTGCAGTTTATTCTAAGAAGCAACATTTCTAAACTGACTTTACTTGTTTGTACCCTACTTAGCTGTCCTAGGTGATAGTTTAAAATAGGAATATAATACTTCTCTCCACGTCACTTTTCCTATGGGCATTTGTAGAGTTTTTAAGAGTGCTACAGAATTTAGAGCAAAGGGATCTGAGAAATGAGCTCATCTTGCTCATCACTGCATCTTACAGATGAGGTGAGTAGAAAGAGAACTTTAGAGGTCCTGGCTAGCTCGTGGCAAAGGTGTGAAACGTATTTCCTGACCTCTGACTGGTTTTTCCTTCCCTCCCTTAAAACAGGAAAATAGCAGCGCAGATCTAACCGTATAAAAAGACGTTTCAGTGGTTCCATCATTTTTTCTCGTTCAAGTCTTTGGAGCAATGGCAGTGCTAAATGTTTAGCTAAACTATTGGGAAAATTCTGCATGTAACTTATTCTGATGAAATGTAAGTTATTAACTATTTTAGTCATATATTCTGTAATAGCAGTTTAACAGAATTCTTTGGTTCTCTTAACATATTGTAGAACTTGTGAACATTAGTCTTCGTTTGTGCAGGGATACATTTTCGAACGTATTTATTGTTAATAGAGTGCTTTCCGTGTACAACTGTTCTCATATAGCTAGAATACGTCAATTAACATAATGAAAACTTTTTTAAAATATATATTTGAATGACTGTCTTACTGTGTTTTAAAGACAGGTCAGATAGCATTTTCATTTCTTTAACAATTTTTGTCTGGTCTCGGCCTTTCCGTTTTTATGCTGTTATCTTCCGTTCCTGCCTTCTCGCGTCGGGAGGTTGAGGCGAGCCCCGCACTCGCTGTGGGGAATGCCATGCCCGTGCGGCGGCCCCGTGGGAGGCCAGTGCCCCGCATCCCGCGCCGCGGCTCCTGCGCGCCGAGGCTCCTGCGCGCCGAGGCTCCTGCGCGCCGAGGCTCCTGCGCGCCGAGGCTCCTGCGCGCCGAGGCTCCTGCGCGCCGAGGCTCCTGCGCTGGGCGGCGTGGGGCGCGGCGTGGCGCGCGGCGCTGTAAGGTCTCCTCGCGTCCCTCCGCTCCTCCCCCTTGTACAGCTGTGAGGGGGTCTCCACATGCTGGAGGCACCACCGCTGTCAGGATGATTTTTTAAAGCAGGGCTTTTAGGAAGTAATCATATGCTCATTAGGTTTGAAACATGGAGATTCAGCGCATCTCACCTTCTGTGCTTGAATTCTGCGCGCTCCCTGGCAGGGAGAGGCGAGGGTGGCTCCTGGCCGGGCAGGGCCCCGCCTGTGCTCAGCTCGGGGTCGCGCAGGGCGCCCGGCGGAGGGCGGCGCCCGCTCTCGGCGCTGGGCGCGGCCCGTGGCACCCTCCTCCTCACTGCCCGCGACGCCCCGGGCCTGAGGGGTCGCTCAGCGGGGCGAGGAGCCCGCTCGGATGGCCGCTGGGATGGGAGCGGGACCCTGGGCGGAGGCGGCCTTCCGGGATGAGCGCGGCTCCCCCGGCCGCCCGCAGGCGGAGCGGGCTCCTTCCCACGTGCGGGAGGAGCCTCGTGGAGCGGCAGCCGCCGCTCGTGACCCCCGCCGCGCCCCGGAGGCGACTCCCGCGCCTGGGGCTCTTGGCCGGCTCAGCCGCAGCGCCCTGGAGCCCTCGCCGTCCCGCGGCCTCCTGCCCCGGGCGCGCGGGCCGGCGGCCGTCCCGGGGCGACGCCAGGGCAGACCGAGCGTTTCCTCGTCCGTCCTGCACGTCCGCCTCTGCCCGGAGGGGTCCGCAGGCTTCCCTGGGCCGGTCCCCTTCGCCTCTGGGGAGCCCTGGACCCCCCGCCTCGGTGTTCTCCGGCGCCCTCCCCCGTGGGTGCCGGGG
>SJYB01003780.1:195432-208125 GCA_006408585.1 Antidorcas marsupialis
CTGCGCGCTCCCTGGCAGGGAGAGGCGAGGGTGGCTCCTGGCCGGGCAGGGCCCCGCCTGTGCTCAGCTCGGGGTCGCGCAGGGCGCCCGGCGGAGGGCGGCGCCCGCTCTCGGCGCTGGGCGCGGCCCGTGGCACCCTCCTCCTCACTGCCCGCGACGCCCCGGGCCTGAGGGGTCGCTCAGCGGGGCGAGGAGCCCGCTCGGATGGCCGCTGGGATGGGAGCGGGACCCTGGGCGGAGGCGGCCTTCCGGGATGAGCGCGGCTCCCCCGGCCGCCCGCAGGCGGAGCGGGCCCCTTCCCACGTGCGGGAGCGGCAGCCGCCGCCCGTGACCCCCGCCGCGCCCGGGAGGCGACTCCCGCGCCTGGGGCTCTTGGCCGGCTCAGCCGCAGCGCCCTGGAGCCCTCGCCGTCCCGCGGCCTCCTGCCCCGGGCGCGTGGGCCGGCGGCCGTCCCGGGGCGACGCCAGGGCAGACCGAGCGTTTCCTCGCCCGCCCTGCACGTCCGCCTCTGCCCGGAGGGGTCCGCAGGCTTCCCTGGGCCGGTCCCCTTCGCCTCTGGGGAGCCCTGGACCCCCCGCCTCGGTGTTCTCCGGCGCCCTCCCCCGTGGGTGCCGGGGAGCCCCCCCTGCGCGCCGCGGCCCCCCACGCCGGGACCGGGAGCTGAGGCGCCGCCGCCTGTGGCCCGAGCCGCGCCCGCCGCCGCCGTGGACCGCGCGCCAGCCCGCCCGCCGCCGTGTCGGATCCGCGCAGCGAGAGCGTGGCTGCCCTGGGACAGTGCACGCTCTTCACACCTGGCCGTTTCCACAGGTTGTCTGGCTTTTCTCCTCCCCTCGGGAATCGGCAAACTTACTGTCTTCGCAGGAAATGCAGCAATTAAGCCCTCGACGTCTTGCCTGCCTCTGGTAGCATCCGAATGTGTCACTGTATCTCAGTGCCTTCTATCCCCCTGGTCGCACACTCCTTTGTTCATCTCCTCCTTGTTTTGAATGCCTCCCCTTCCATCCATCCTGATGAGGGCCATGCACTAGTAGGGAAAGGGGTTCCAGTGCCGCTGGGATTTCCTGTGCAGGCAGGGCCCCGTGGTGTTTTCCCCTTTGAGCCCAGGGTCGTCCGCTCGCAGCCCGTGTAAGGCCGGCCTCGTGGAGGCGGCGGCTGAGCGCGGCGCCTTGACTTTGTTGGGTCCACCCTTGTTGCCTCTGCCCGAACACCCCTGTTGAGCATCCCGAGTTACACTCTCGCGAGATTCACTGTGAACTCCTAGGGAGTTCTTAAAAATTGGTGCAAGAGGGAGAAAGAGCTTTTCTCCGTGAGTAGCAGCACAGTTTGGTAGCTGTTGCCTCAAGCAAGTAAGATTTCTAAATTTTGTTCTCAAACTTCGATTTTCTATTTGGCAAAAAGCCTTAGGCAAAATGAGGGTGAAATAATAGCCATCTAAGTTTTGAGAGTTAAGATTCTCCCTTCAAAATTTACTTAAATGTTTCTGCCCTTGAAAATGTGAATGTCTTACTTAAGACATTTAATAAACATTAAATATATTAAAAAGAAAGTATATTCAAAACAAGCTAACATCAAAACAAGCCCCAAATTATCCAGGGCACCTTGTGTCTGTAAAGGTCTCAGTAGTAACAGCCTGAGACATTCTCCAGAGATGTCAGCGGCCTTTCACTTATGTTATTATATAGCCCTTTGATATACAAAATTCTGTTAAGTGAGGTGCTGACGGTTGGTGACTATATTATTTGTAATTTTAAGAGTCACGACAGTATTCTAAGGGATGTTTCTGTAAAAGTTGCTAGGTATGCTTTATACACACTACACCAATTGTTACGTATTACTATGTATTTTAAAATCACTATATTGTCATGCTTATTTGGGACATACAAGCCATGTTAAAAATTAAGAAATGAAACCAGTGTGAACCACTTAGTAGATTTTGTTAGAATTCCTTAGACTCTGCCTGAATTAAAGAAAGAAAATCAAGTGGCACTCATTGCCTCCATTTTAATGTGGGACAGATTTAATGTGCTATTCAGGATCAGGGAGAAAAGAAGAAATTTAAACGTTCTGGAGTATGCCCCAGAATAGTTTTCTGATCTTAATCAATTATTTTGATGACATTTTAATCTAAAATTTTGAATGTAATTTCTTATCACAGCTGCATCTTCATTTTTACCCTCCTCTTGTTCTGTCTGGTTTCTTTCTGCAGTGGGTACACCTTATTACATGTCTCCAGAGAGGATACATGAAAATGGGTACAACTTCAAGTCTGACATCTGGTCCCTAGGCTGTCTACTGTATGAGGTAGGTAATGCTGATGAGTTCCGTGCACTGAAGTGCTTTTACTTACTGGAATGTGTTTCCCCTGTCCTTTTAGTATATAGTTATTTTTTCTAGGTGGTGTTTAAGAATTAGCTTTTTACTTATGAGGAAGTTAATTCACTGACTCAGTAACTGGTTTCATAATGTAGTTTAGTAACTACACATTTATTTTCTCTAAATTGTTTCCTTTTGATCAGAATTTAATGTCTTAAATGGTTTTTATGTTAATATAATGTTGTTCCATAATCTTACTTATAAAAATACACATTTGAACATCTATTAAAAAAAAAACAACTTGCCCATGCATAGCTAGAGAGATAACAATGGAATGGATCTAAAATGTTGAAAGCATGATAAATATCTTTATCAATTTTTAACTTTTATGTAGAGTAATTCAGCTTTCAGGATAGTTTATAAAGAGATGATTCTTCTATGTTACCAATTAGTTTACACTTTGTATTGGTCAAGCTTGGTGAAATTCTGTTCTGCTGGTGATAATTTATCAAAGAAAGATGGAATTATGTAGACAGGTCCTCTAGCAAGTATTACAGTGTGACAGTTTGGGGAAACAGAAGAAAGCACGCTATGAGCACGTTTTACACTCGTTATAGAGTAATGGTGTCAGAGAAGGCTTAAGCTAGGGACTTCTTTAATTGAATGGTAATTTTCTTTGGAATGTGGGCTTCTAGTCAGTGCTGTTCACTAAACATTAGCCTACATCTCGGTTACTCTTTTAATAAAATGAAGGAAAATAATACGTAGAATCCTTTTCATATTTTAAGACATAGAAAGGAAGTCTAAGATAGATAGAAACCAGTGCATCTGTTACTATTTTCTGTCTCCTGTCTTTCAGCTTAAATAAAATATGATGAGACCATGTGTTTTAATTGTTCCACCTTTACTTGGCAGTAGAGCATCAGAAGGTTTTTTTAAATGTGTGTCATAATCTTTAATTACTATTTACAGATTGAAGGTCAGACTTCCTTCATGTAAGGAACATGAGGTTATTGTGTTTTTCCTACTAAAATAACCACTTAGGAGCTTTAAAATGTTCTTAAATAACATTCCTGGGATAATTTTTTTTAAGAAAAGTTATGAATTAGTGATAGTATTAAATACATGTTTGTTTGTATTCACTGTTCACATGAGATTAAAAGAGGTTTATGCTCAGTAATATTATATTTTGTTAATAATTTGGTACAGTGTTGCACTGATTTAACTATGTTGTTATTGTAAAGTTTAAAAGGCACTTTGTACACTTAAAAATATTTTATACCTATTTAGGCAACCTTAGATTCTTTCAGGCCATAGTCTAATAAATTATCAAAGCAACATTTTCCCTTTATATACTTCAAAATAAACTGCAAATTGGTTTCCAATAAGGAGAGTAAATTTAGCAATGAAAAAGAAAAAGTTCAGTTGTTATTTGAGAAGTCTGCATAATTCTTTTAGGACCAGCATATTCCCCTGTCAAAACTGAAATAATCCTTCACATTATGAACTTGCCTTTGAAAGGCAGCATCCCATTTTTATTTATACTTGAAATGATCACCAAAATAAAAATTATTTCTTTGGATGCTCCTACATTCATGTGTATTATATGTTGGGAATGATTTTGAGTGAAAGCGTTTAATGTGTTGACGTTAGTTTTCAGCTCAGAGCATTTTCCCAATTGTTCTATACAAGTCATTGGGAAGAACTAGAATTTTTTCTAAGGATGTAATTTACTTTGATGTTGTATCTCTTTCTAATATAATGTCAATAAAAATGCCCAGAAGTTTATCTTTAAGAAAACTGGTCATAGTATCTCCTAGACATTTTCTATTGTATCCCACTAAGAATTTACCATTCACAACGAAGGAGTAGGAACCCTTTTTTGAAAATGTAATTTAAACTCAGCAAATTAGACTTTCAAATATTCCTGAAACCTCACACACACACACACACAAAACTGGCAGTACAGTTTTAATTGATATGCAACAAAGTAGACTTTACTAATTAAAATCAAGATGCTGTGCTTTTGCTACACGGACCTTTACATGGAAAAGTAGGTTTTACACATTTCCTTTATTGTTCAGTGCAGCAATCGCATCCTTCCAGGGTTGTAGGTTGGTGGCTTACAGTTCAAAAAAAAGAGAGAGCTGCCACCAGCCCCGAAGACAGACAGTGGGCTCTCGTCCCTCCGACACCCCCAGAATACTAATCAGTGAAGTCGGACCCTGGAGGTCAGGGAGCAAGTCAATCATTCTAGTGATCGTCTCAGTGTGGAGGATCAAATTAGCCTGAAAAATTCAGCTGCTGGGAGGAGAGGGCAAGCAGCTGTCAGGGGCAGCATCGAGATGCACTAATGAACCAGATGAATAGTGCAAAAGCTTGAAAATAAAAACAGGACAGTTGACATTTTTCATCTGTCAAAGCAGGAGATGCATGAAAATATACTATTCCTGTTTAACTCCTTAGGGGACGTTCAGGTTTTTTTTTTTTTTAACACTGCAGTATTGAGACAAAAGTGCCGTAATGAGCTCCTGGCACGTGATAACGAACACACGTACATTTACTTAGGGTTTTTGCAAACACAAGGAGACAATAGTTTACACACAGTCTGTTTTTATAAGGGGGCATCTTAAAAGATTCTGTGTTATCACAGAGTGTCCTCGTATCTTAACAGAAGACATAATTATTATTGTAACTGCTCTTCAGGAAATGTCCTCTCGGATGGAGCATTTTACACGTTTAGGGACACACACCTGGTTTGGGGATTTCTTGTCGTGGGGAACACCTCTTCCAAAGGTGATTTGGCAGGAGCTGCAGCAAAGAGCTGGTGGGCGGCTCTGCGGGCCCACATCCCCCAGCCCCATGGTCCAGGCCGGGAAGGAGTTAAGCTCTGCCGCAGCCCCGACAGATGAGAGCCATTTTCAGCTCGTCCCATCCCCGCTGACGCCCACCAAGGAGCCCTGCTCGGCCCAGCGTGTTGCACGCACGCCCGGCCTGTCTGGGGAATGTACACATTGTCCTTCCAAAATCAAACTTATTAGCACATGTAGAAAAGGGTGACTGACTTGGGGGCAGCCATGCACTCCGTGTTGTAGTTGTGCTGCCGCGGTTCAGAGATTTAGGAGGTTTGAACAGGAGGCGAACATCCTCAATTGAATCTTGAGTTTGTAACCCCGCTCACTGCATTCCTTGCTTGCACTTGAAATGTCAGGTTAGAACCTGGTCTTAAAGTTAAATTTGATCATGTCATTTTTAAAGTCACTCATTCTTTGAGTGTTTTTTTTTTTTTTTCCTCCTGCATAAAAATCCCATATGGATGCCTTGAATTAGTGGCCACGACTCCTAGGGCTTTGAGCACATTTAGTGTTTCTGAAACATCGTCACAATAGGAAATTAGTTCACTGTGAACTAATTTGAGTATCAGAACGTTCAGATTGAGAAGACATTTTTTTATTTCAGAATAGCCTTTTCCTGCAGAGACTGTCGTGAGAGAGAAAATGCTGTGTGTACTGGTCCCTAAACCATTGCTGGATTACACTGCCGTTTTAGCTCATTTCATTTTTGTTGTATTTTAACCACTNTTTTCCTCCTGCATAAAAATCCCATATGGATGCCTTGAATTAGTGGCCACGACTCCTAGGGCTTTGAGCACATTTAGTGTTTCTGAAACATCGTCACAATAGGAAATTAGTTCACTGTGAACTAATTTGAGTATCAGAACGTTCAGATTGAGAAGACATTTTTTTATTTCAGAATAGCCTTTTCCTGCAGAGACTGTCGTGAGAGAGAAAATGCTGTGTGTACTGGTCCCTAAACCATTGCTGGATTACACTGCCGTTTTAGCTCATTTCATTTTTGTTGTATTTTAACCACTGAATGGTTGATATTATACCATTCGTGTCTGTCTGGTCATGAGATATACTAGTTGTTCCTACTGCACTGTATTTACAAAGAGTCCTAAGTTATATTATTTTTGTAATACTGTTTAATGCTGCATAAGTGTGTGGGGGTGTATATATGTAATTCTATGCTAACCATTTCTCCCTTCTAGGAAAGTTTAAATGTTAAAAATAATAACCAAAATTGAAGTAAGACATTTTAGGGTTTATGAACTAATTCTCTGAAAAGGATGTTCATGAAATGCCAAATGCCTGGAGAACTTGGTTTAAAATGTTTGTAATTATCCCCTCCCCTCTAGTGGCATATGCTCGATGAAACCTCCTTTAAAGTTAACATGTAAGTGTATCAGTCTCATTGGGAGCGTTTTGCAGATGGCCGCGTTACAGAGCCCTTTCTACGGAGACAAGATGAACCTGTACTCGCTGTGTAAGAAGATAGAGCAGTGTGACTACCCGCCTCTCCCGTCAGACCACTATTCAGAGGAAGTAAGTCATCTTGCAGTTCGTGTGTCCACGCTGTTCGTTTTGGTAATGCTTGCACTTTATTTTGGGCCCTTCTCTATCCCATGATGCACATGCCGAGTGTAGGTGGCAGAGAGAACACCTTCATTCCGCTTTCATTCCCTCGGAGGCGTGGCTGTTAGAGAGTTGCCCACGGTTCATCCATCACATGGAGAGGAGCCCACACTGCATGCGGAGTCACGGTGAGGGTGATGGGAGCAGTGGCTGACCTCACTCCCTCCTGGACACGGCGCCCAGGCCCTGGGTGACCAGCACGTCCAGTGTCCCTCCCCATGCCCACGGTCTCAGAGTAGCTATGACCCCTCTTCTGACAGAACCTCCCTCCTGCCCATGTTTTCCCAGAGTGGAAGCAAACATCTCTCAGCTGCATCTCTCTCAGCCCTGTTCCTTCAGCTTTATCCTTGCTCTCTTTATCCTCACCAGGCCCGTCCCATAACCACCTCCCCACTGCAGTCAGATTCCTGTGGGAAACGTTTGAGGTCATCACTGTAGACGTGGTAACAAAGCACCTTGGGAGGAACTGAAAGTGTTAGCAGACTTTGCCCAGTGAAGATCTGAGCGTGGGTCCTTGCTTGCTTTGGGAGCCCTTTGAAATGAGTTGTTTGGCCTCCACCTGACATCCAGTGTTCCCCTGAACAAAACATCTCCCATTTTTGCCTAATGCATCATGATTTTATCAGTATTAGAGGAGATACTGCAGAATAGCAGTGTCTCAGGTTAACTAATGTGTGCACATAACTCTTTGGACAGCTCACTGGGGACCCACCCAGAGAAACCACAGTGTCAGGGACCTGCTCATGGGCAGCAGGGGTTCTGCCCAAGGAAAACGGAAAGGGGCAAAGGGAAAAAAATGAAGCAATTACAATGTTCACCGTTCAGCTGGTCTTGTCACTCTATTTCAAAATGAATGCAGTTGGTTCCAGTTTTATATAAGGAAGATTGAGTCCATGTAACTTGAATAATAAAATCTCTCTAAAGAATTTTTACCATATGGGAAAAGCACTCATGGTCCTAGGATGTTGGAAGTACTGTTTTTCCCTAATCGTTTTGATACTGATAATCAGTGACACTTGGATTTTTTTTGTTTCACAGCACTTGTGTTCAGGTGCTTAGAATAAACTCTTAGAAGACAGCGCCGGTAATTTTAGAAGCATTATCTTTATTTGATGTTAATGCTGTTATTATGTTAGCCATTCTTAATTACTATTTTGGGTGTGGAATATAAATACGGCATTTCACAAAACCGGCTCCAGCACTCTCGGCCCACAAACGCGGGAGGGTGTGAACAGTCGTGCAGAATGATGGCGAGGGTGTCAGGGGCCGCTCTTTGTTGTGTCATTCACGCTGTCTCCTCTCTTCCACGAAGCGCATGAATATTTCACGTATCTGCATCCTCATCCGCTATTCCTCTTGACTAATTTTCAGACCGTCTGCATTTGCATTTCACATGGTAGCTGATGAGGAGATGCCCGCGCAGCAGCGGAGCCTCAGCAGGCGGTTACCATGGCGACCTCCAGCCGGATTTTAATGATGATGCCACTGGTGGTTCGTTGAAGTCGGCCTGCCTGCAGGGCTACTTCACTGCAGCTAAGTGTGAAGTTGGATTCTCGGGTTCTCAGCCAAGGGGCACATATCAAAGTCTGGCCCAGACAGAAGAAGGTCTCACAGTTGGGAAAGGAAAAGAGATTCCACTTTTTACTTCCCTACATATAGTTTACCAGTCTTGAAACGAGGTATAAAGCAAAACACGTTATATGATGTACTCACCAAAAGAAGCTAGTGTGGGCCCTCAGATTGGTAAATTCTGTGGCTGCACAGCAATAAAATAGAAAGCTGTAGTACGTAAGTAAACAGGGAAACTAATTCTTATGGAAGAAATGAGCTACAAAAAATATAGAATAATGATCTTACTTTAATCTGTTCCATTATGTAGAGAAGTTCTCAGAAGAAGAGCTTTGAAATGCAGATGTGCTGATAAATGTTTTCTCTCCATAAGCAGGAACTCGCTTTGTTTGGAAAATAATTATTCAGAGTTTATGGTAGCAAAGAACCTGAACAGATGCCGTACTTCAACCATATCTTCAATGCTCCTTTATATAGTATGCCTTTTAGATCTTTTAAAAGTCCAATTTTTTTTTCTTTTTCAGTATGGCAGAAATTTAGGAAACAGTGAAAAGTGAAATATAAAGTTTTTAAACAGTAAACTTTTAATTAAAAGACCAGTCCATTAGGTGCCAATTTTTTAGCTCAGAGGGCAACAGACTCTGTATCTGTTTGAAAACTGAAACTTTTAAGCAAAATTAATTTCCTGCCAGATATCTGTTTGAAAGCTTACCAGTTTGATTTAGCTACTGCTAAATTTTTAAGGCTCCTGCCCAAAGAGGAGATGCACAGGGAACATTTTTGTTCATGAGAATAAAAGCTGTGCCTCCAACCAGCCTTGACTGGTAGGAGTCCTGAGGAGCTCTATGAGGTCTGTTGCCAGATACAGGCTTTCTGTGGGGAAGAGCTCAGAGCTTAAGAGCTTAGGATTTTTACATTTCTTATAATCTAAGACATAGATTCACTTAGACGTTAGAAACCAAAACTGGGAAGTCTTGCTAGTACTCTTTGGAAAAATGAATTTGTCTGTTGGACCTTTCCTGTTGAACTGTGCAAATGATTAGAGTTCTTGATTGAAACATCTCAGCTGCACATGACTGATATTTAGAATGTATTTTAGAGCTCCCTAAAATAATAGCTTTATGACTTTTGGTGATCAGTATTCTTTTCTAGTAGGGATCTCACCCATGTATAATAGGGAATTACTGTACTTAACAATAGAAATATTGGGTTGAAAAGGTGTATATTTTCCCTGAACTCTTAGTTTTAATTAAATTTAGTATTGTTGGTAATTCAGGAAGATCCCCTGGAGAAGGAAATGGCAACCCACTCTAGTATTCTTGCCTGGAGAATCCCATGGACAGAAGAACCTAGCAGGTTAGTCAGTCCACGGGGTCTCAGAGTCAGGCACGACTTAGCAACTAAACAACAGCAACAAAAATTGTTGGTGGTGAAGAAATTAACATCAGTGCAGCAAACAATTTTTGAATACTGACTCTGTCCAGGGAGTCCTGATTGCCCTGGCCCCTCATAGTCAGAACTGGGTTGAGCTGCCCAGATGTTCTGGTCAGAGCACCCTCTCTTCTTTCCTGAACTCCACCATGCCGGTTCTACCAGAAGGCCCAGGAATCCCCATCTTGCTGTGGGTGCTGTTCCCTGGTGTTGACATGCCCCACCCCCTGTGCCTTATCAGGTGAACTCATTCTCTTTAGAACAAAGCCTGGCCGTTGCCTCCCCCTTGAGTCATCCTGCTCCCCTCTCTCCACTTCTCAGGCCCTCTTCCCTTAGCAATCACACTGCTTTGTAATTCCTTTTTTTTTCCCCTTTGAGGTATAGTTGATTTACAGTATAATGTAAGTTTCAGGTGTACAGCGTAGTAAGTCACAATTTTTAAAGGGTATTTGTCTTTCTCTTCCTGAATTATTCATGTGCCGTAATACCCTCCAAGTCGATCTATCTTGTGGCAAATGGCAATTTTTCCGGCTGAGTCGTGCTCCGCCACGCGTGTGTATCTGCTCTCATTGCCCGGTGGCTCCGCCTCCAGACCTGTCTCGCTCCTGTGCCCGAATGGCAGCGACTGCTTCTCCTCTGTGTGTCTCTAGGGCCCAGCACACTAAAAAGCAAAGAGGTTCAGTGACTGATCAGTCGATGGAGAAAGTGAGTTAAAGGAATAAAGAGAAAAAGAATGAATGAACCAATTAATGTCAATGGAATGAGTGAGTGAATGTTCTTACAGAACCCTCTAGGTAGTGAAGAAACTACTCAAAAGACAGGTCAGGGGTGTGATGTTTCTTTTATTGATACTACTTGCAAGTGATTTTTTTCAGTCTTGTAAACAAGCTGTATCACATCTAGAATGTCCATGTCCATTTACTAGGAAATAAGACGGATTTTTTTCCCCTTCAGCTTCAGTGTTTAGTTTCTTTGGGAGACCAATCATCAGAATTATGCATTTTTCACTCTTGTTTACTAAATTATCTCAGGAAAATCTAAGATTAAAAAAATAGTGAACAGTTATATTGAAAATCGTTTAGAAAGTGCACACTGTGGTTCTCTGTTGAGCTAGTTATGTTTCGTCAGTATCTGAAAGTCTGAGCATTAACACTACGCAAAATATAGATTTGTCTTTGCTTTTTTTTTTTTAATTAAAAAATCCTAGCTAGCCTCAATAGAAAAGACACAGGAAAAGTTGGAGAGAATTGTGCCTCAGAGGTTTGTCAGGAAGTTCTGAAAGCTGAGTAAAGAGTTTGCAGATAAAAGTTAAAAATGGAATGGAGAGAATAAGAGTGATCTTGGTCTGAGAAAATAGAGTAGGGAGAAACTGAAGATTTGAAAACAGTACTTGAGTGAAAAAGAAATTTGAGCACCTATTAAAACGTGGTAAGATGGTTGAACTTTTTAAATGAAGTGGATGGTGTCATGATAACAGTGCCTGCTGACGTGAACTGTTAGGCAAATGCTTATCTGTTTACTAGTAGCTTTAAATCTGTTAATGTAAGTGACACAGACCTTTGCAGAATACAGTATTGTGGTTTTCTTGTAATTGTATTTTTGAAAGCTTGCAAATTTAGTACCTCTTACTACTTTTAGAGTTTAAAAAAAAAGAATATAATCTTGAAATTAGAATTATTAGAACAGTAGTCATTTTTCACATTATTTAATGCCTCTCTTGTTGTACATTAAGTTTGTTTGTTTTGTGGCTTTATATCTCCAGCCCACAGACAGAAAATTATCTGTTTCTATTAAAACTCAGTTAATGAGACTACTCAAATAATGCAGTTAATCCTTTAAAATACCAACCTAAAAGGTCTAGTAGATTATGGATGGAGTCTCGTAAATGTTCACCTCCAAAATCATCTTTTCTTTCTTTTTTATTACTGCTTCCATTATATTTTCTTCCTTGTTAGACACTGTCCCTTTCTCTTCTGTACCCCCTGCCCCTTTAAGTTAGAGAAATGGAAGGCAGGAGAGGAGGGTTTTTTCCTAGAAACAGCTCAGCAGTACACACTGGATATGTTCTTCCCACCACTTCACTCAGATGAGCAAGAATTTCCAGCAGCATTTTCATGATTCCTGTTTTAAAAAAAGCTGAAGCAGCGTTGTGATTGACGCATTGTGTTCCAGCTGCACAGCCGAGTGACTCAGTTATACGCGTGTATATTTTTCAGATTGTTTTCCATTGTTTATAATCATTATATATCTGTGACAGGATATTACATGTAGTTCCCTGTGCTATACAGTAAATCCTTGTTGCTTATCTGCTTTATGTATGTACAATAGTTTATATTTGTTAATCCCAAACTCCTAACTGGCCTCTCCTCCTCTCCCTTTTCCCTCTGATACCTGGAAGCTTTTTGTTTTTTTGAGGAGCCTCCGTACTGTTTTGCGTAGTGGCTGCCCCGACTTACATCCCCACCCACAGTACAGGGGAGTTCCCTTCTCTCCAACGTTTCTTATCTGTGGACTTTTTGATGATAGCCATTCTAACCAGTGTAAAGTGATACCTCATCATGGCATTTTTCATTATTATTGAGATTAGACAAGTATTGATTTTTTTTCCCAGAATATTTACAATATAAGGATTAAGAAGCTTGGTCCTTGCTCTGCTTTATTATATATGAATAAGAAAATAATATATTTTGAGTTGAACTAAACTGACCACAGATAGTTAGTTATAGGTTATTGTAGAGAATAGATATATTTCAGTTCAGTTCAGTTCAGTCGCTCAGTCGTGTCTGACTCTTTGCAACCCCATGAATCTATGCAGCACACCAGGCCTCCCTCACCATCTCCCGGAGTTCACTCAGACTCATGTTCATCAAGTCAGTGATACCATCCAGCCATCTCATCCTCTGTC
>SJYB01003780.1:210593-225496 GCA_006408585.1 Antidorcas marsupialis
TTTTTTTTTTTTTTTTTTGCTACATCATGTCACCGTGTAAATTCCTAACCTGGTATAAAAAAATGGTTCCATGTGAAAATTCAAGTACATTTTTTCTGGAGGTAGTCACTGTCACTATAATGAATGAGGTCACTCTAGTCAGAATATGAATCTGAACAGTTTTGTGTCTTGTAAGGCCCTTGTCTGGATGTTGGGCAGAGCCCTAGAGATTTTTTGGTTTGTTTTTAGATCGGAGCTGGCTGTGAACTGTGAGGGTGACCCATTCACTTTAGGAACCAGATGAACCGGCGTCAGAGCTGCCGTCTTTTGAGAGTCAGACCACCTGTTGTCTTTGTTGCTCAGCCTCTCGTTCACGTCTGACTCTGCGATCCCATGGACTGCAGCACGCCAGGCTTCCTGGCCTTTCACCGTTTCCCGGAGCTTGCTCAAGCTCACGTGCACTGAGTCAGTGATGCCATCCTACCTGCCTGCCTTTGCCTGTTAGAAGGTCACCCAGCTTTGTGCACAGGTGGCTGTGAGGGAACCTGCAGACCAGGTGGGGCTTTCCCTGGGGTAGGAGAGAGTAGTTTTAAAAGCCAGGTGTCTGAAGCCAAGCCGCTTCAGTTCCCCTCCGGGCTGGGCGCCTTAACCGCCTCTGTGGCCTTGGGATGCCGCCCCCTGCACCCTGCAGAGAGCTTCTGCGCTGGACCCAGCTGTGAGCAAGGGCAGAGCCAAACCAGCACCAGCTTTCGGGAATTGGTCCTCTCTCTGAGCTGGCACCGGAAGCAGCTCAAAGCTCCAGAGTTACCTCTTGGCACATGGAGATGCCTTTTATCTGAACATGTTCAGGAGACGGGGTTCCAGGTGTCCCCTGGAAACTCAGAAATAACTGCCAATTCCTAGGAGCACCTCCGTCTCGGCAGTGTGGCTTCCAGACTGTCCGCCGGCTGCAGAAAGTGCGCCCGGAGCACTGCGTGAGGCAGCCTGCCATGTTCAGCTGTTTAACAATTAAAGGCTGGGGGCTGTCAAGCAAAGGGAAGAGTTTTTCCTCATTCTCTAATTAATGACTGCTTAACCCCAACTGCCGTCTCTTAATACCATTCCTGTATTCTGCTGTGTGGGCAATTCTTTTATCCTTGTCTCCATCATGTCAGAAGCAAACGTTAACTCTCCCATGTCACAGAAATGCTGTCCTTCCGTATACATTACGAAAAGGGTGAGTGGTGACCTCACTTGCAGAGCTTAAAATTGTTACTTAGCGTGACAAGAGACTATGCGTGTATCAGAGTAAATTTTGCATTTTTAAAAAGCGGATTATTAAAGGCATAAAACTTGGCCCATGGCCGTTTGAAACATAAAAGTAGTAAGTTATCTGTTGTGTTTTTTTTCCTCATTTTCTTTGCCAAAAGACTATTGAAACTGGCTCCCCCACCCCCGGCCCCCGCTGGGTTAATATGTCTACTGAAATGTAGCTTTAGAATAACCAATAGTTATCAAACATCAGAGAAACACCCCTCAAACCAAGAATACGGGCCTGGGTAAATATTCCATAACATGCTTACAGTCCACCTTTTTTCAGAAAGGATTTGAGCTGACTTGCAATAGAAGACACAGGTTAGCAGTTATTAATGCAGAAACAGAAGTCAAGTTCAGAATCACGGGGAGAAGGGCATGTAAACACACCTTCCCTCTCGGCCAGCAGAGCGGCTGCAGCACGTCTGCCTGGTTTCGAAGGAAACAGAAGCAGACCGTGTTTTTAAGGACGAAAGTGTACCTTCTCTGTCCCTCAGAGAAGATGGAGTTTTCTCCTGCTGAATTATGAGGGGGACATCACCTGTAAGGGTCTGTGAGTAATGGACCCAGCATCAGCTTATCCCAAGTTACTAGGAATGGGGCTTCCCTGGTGGCTCAGCAGTTAAGAACCTGCCTGCCAGTACAAGAGACACAGGTTCGATTCCTGGGTCGGGAAGATCCCTTGGAGGAGGAATGGCAACCCGCTCCAGTATTCCTGCCTGGGAAGTCCCATGGATGGAGGAGCCTGGCGGGCCACAGTCCATGGGGGTCACAGAGTCAGACACAGCTGAGTTGACTAAACAGCAGCATAAGGATGAACTCATTTCTTACTGAGTCTTCCCTAAATCCCCATGCTCTTAACATGTTTGACAGGAGCTATGTGTCATACCTCTCAATACTCTTCGGATTCATATTTTTGAATATTCAAACCTTTGAATATTCACTCCACCATTGTGTATCCCTTGACAAGGACCTGTGGTGAAAGGCTCTGTTCTGCTGCTTCAAACAGCAAGGCAGGCTGACACCTTTGATCGAAGCTGAAGCGTCTCACCATTCTGCTCACCGGCTGGAAGTCAGACCAGCCTCCAAGTACCTGCATGAAGTCCTTGAGATGTTAGTGTCTCTCCTCTGGGTAACCATTTCTCATCCCCCAGTATCCACCATTTTCTCTCAGAACGCAGAAACTCATCTCTTAAGTGGAACTCAGATACCCCTCAACCCAGTGGCATCCCTTTCTAGTGATCATGATTTGAAATTACACAGTGATTGTCTGTAATCTTGGCTGCTTTCTCCTCGTGGCAGAAACAAGTGAGGGCCAACCATCTGTACGGTCGATTGGAAAATAAACCCTATTCCGAATTATTAGGCAGGAAAAGTAAGGTTTCTTGACCAGCCGAAGGGTGTGGCACTTTTATTCAGTCAAAAAACAGCTATTGCATCTGCTTGGATCCTGGTTAAACAGAATGAATGTGGGTACCACAGTTATCCTTTCTGCTCCTTTTATCATTTTTATCTCCAAAATTTCTGACCACTAGGTAACCTGTTAGAAAACATTGTCTTTTTATGTATACGTATCAGTAAAAATACTTCTCCTCCTGTCTTCTATTGTGTGCACAACTGAATGCATTTGCTTTCATTTTAACGGGTAAAATGCCAACAACCTCTCTGTGATTGAGATCACTGTAACACAAAGGCCTGTGTGCAGCCACACCCCTGCAGGATGTCGAATGCTGTCCCCTGTGGCACTGCAGAGAACAGACCATGAAATCCCTGGACCCTCCCAGTAGGTCTGCCGTTATCATGGGCATCTTTGAACTCCCAGAGGTGAAGCTGACTCGTGAAGCTTCATTCTGATAGAATCAAATCACCTGAGGATTATGGGTCATCTGCTCCAGCCTCTGTCCTGAATTGATGAAGAAACAAACTTCTCCAGACAGTGTCTTGAGAGGCGTCCACGGGCTCCTCCCTTTCCATCCCCTGAGGGCCTCCTTACACACTCCTTTCCAGCTGTCTGTTCTCACTGGCGGTAGGCTTCTCCGCTGTTAACACAGCCCACAGATTTTAGCATTAGTTTCTTTTTCTTCCAGATGAAAAAATCTTGGTGGAAGTTGAAAACTCTGTAATCTGATAATTTAAATTATCAAACAGTAATTTGATAATTTAACTATGTGCCACTGTGGTGAGAAAGAGTAATGCAAGTTTTCAGAGTTCTGAGTAATTTACAAGTAAGGAAGTAAGTGTTAGTCGCCCAGTCGTGCCCAACTCTTTGTGACCCCATGGACTGCAGCCCACCAGGCTCTTCTGTCCATGAGATTTTCCAGGCCAGGATACTGGAGTGGGTTGCCATTTCCTTCTCCAGGGGATCATCCAGACCCAGAGATCGAACCCGTATCTCCTGCAGCGCAGGCAGATTCTTTACCGACTGAGCTAATAGTCCTAGTCCTTTTTTGACAAAGACATACTTAAATGCTAGGGCTTTCTTCCATACTTAAATGCAGATGGTAAAATATCCACTTGCCAATGCAGGAGACCAGAGTTCAATCCCTGGGTCAGGAAGATCTCCTGGAGGAGGGCATGGCAACCCACTCCTGTATTCTTGCCTGGAGAAGCCCCATGGACAGAGGAGCCTGGCAGGCTGCAGTCCATGGGGTCACAAAGATTTGGACTGCACTGAGCAACTGAGCAGAGCGCAGCACGTGAAGGCTAGGGAGTCTGGTCCTTCCTCTTGATACGGCTTGTCCTCTGAAACACCAGATTGTGAAGACATGTGGCTCCATGAATCACAGCAATTAAAACTGAGAATGAAGTGCCCTATTCTTCAGTCATTGGCTGTAGGGTCAGATGGAAGGTTATTTTCTTAATTTATCAAAATATACTTTTTTCTGTGACGTAAGTAAGTAAACCTCAGCCCTCTCATCTGTAACATGAGGATACAGGTGTGCCTTCATACAGTTGAGAGAGCACTGTTTGTTACTTACCTTGCTTATAATTTATTATTCTTAGTTTGAAGGAGTGCTTTTACTATAATAAACATTTTTATAAGTTCAGGTATACAATAAGCTGGTTATTAAAATTTAAACTTAACAATGAACATTGTTGTAGTAAATTCTAGATCAAACAATGTGTAGAGATCTATAGTCATTAATAACTCAGAGACATGGAGTTTAGAACTTCCTGTTTCCTGTGCCTGCCATCCTCCAATCAGACTTTGCTGAAAGATAATCAGGTCACCAGAAAGCCACTAGATGGTAGAAAACACTCTTTGCTTGACCCGAACACTCACCAGTGAATATGCTTCTTAGAGCCTTCAACTAACTAAAGTCACTGACTGCGGTCACACACATTTCCTGCCAAACATTTAACAGCACACGTGCATTCCTGGTAAACCCAGAGCTGTGCAAAGCGTGTTCCTATGCCTCACCGCCTGGAGTGGTTCCTGAAGCAGGTTGTGTTTTCTTCTCCGCAGCTGCGACAGCTGGTGAACACGTGCATCAACCCAGACCCGGAGAAGCGGCCAGACATCACCTATGTGTACGACGTGGCGAAGCGGATGCACGCCTGCACCGCCAGCGCTTGAGCGTGGCCGGCGGAGCGCGCCGCTCGGGTGTCCTTGAGCAAAGCGCCCTTCCTCCTCCTGGGTTAAGAGAGTCCTACTTCAGAGCTAACGTGCTTTGAATCCTTAACCAGTTTTCATCTAAGCTTCATTTTGTACCAATTTAAGTCACCTTCTCGCAAACCCCAATGACTTTGGAATAGTCAGATTGCATGTTAGGAGAGCAGACGGAACACAGTGGTTCTTAATGGCGAAAGAATTTCTAGAGCGGTTTCTAGTTCTTGTGCTGTCAGTCGTGTTCAGGTAAACCCTCAGTGCCAAACACGGTGACCTGGCTTGGCCCCGTCAGGACAGGCGCGCAGGCCCGAGGACAGTGTCTGCACACGCGCCTTGTGTGCTTTCCCGTCACGTGTGGACAGCTGAGATGGACACAGTTGTGAACTTTTGTGACTATTTTATTTTTAGAGGTTTGAAGTACGTGTTTTAGTTCTTAGCATTGTAACTTTCAGATAGAATTCTTAAAGCTAAATATACACATGAACTACATTTTTGTTCATGAACTATTTGAGAAATTTAAAATCCTTAAACACTCAAAATGCAACTATTAAATGTGAAAAGATTTGGGGACAAAAATGTGAGTCAGACACTGAAGAGTTTTTTGCTTTGTTTTAGTATCTTTGATATTCTCCTTGCATTAAAATGGTATAAATGAATCCATTTAAAAAGTGGTTAAGGATTCGTTTGGCTGTCTGGTGTGATAGTAATTTTCAAAGTTGCACACTGCCCAAGGCTTTTTTGTGTGTTCTTGCTATTTGTACATTTGAAGACTATTATTCGAATAATCCTGCAGTGCTGTACTTCAGCTCCTTGATGAACTTAAATGCTCTACTCATGGCCGTGCACTATAGTATATAGCATATGTTTTTATTCATAGAGTTTATTGAAAATCTGATTGGTCCCCTTCTGAAAGTTTTTTTTTATATTCTTCAAGTTACTTTCCTATTTATATTGTACATGAGTTTTATCCACTAATGTTTCAGATGTTCTGACAACATTATAGCCTTAAAAGAATATTTGGTATGCCAACACTTTTCCTGGAAGGAAAACATTTTTTTAACTTTTTAAAATTTGGGCTGCCCCGTGTGTGTGTGCCCTGTCTTGTTAGAAAGGAAGAGGGGTGTGTGTTGTCCTGTGCCTGTGAATGCTGACGCCGTTTCAGTTCATCCGACAAGGCTGCAGTTCTAGGATATGTTTAAAGAAGTGAAAAATAGCCACACCGCAGCGGGAAGTGTTATGAACTACACATTTCTGTTGAGAAGCTTCTAGCCAAGTACTGTATTCATGCCCGCAGCTGCCCGAGGTGGTGTAGTTTACAGGAATGGGCAGAGTTCAGTACCTGCTGTCACGGAGACGTTTGCCCTGGATGCCTCCGTGTTAGCGGTGACCCACTCCCGCAAGGCCGTCACCACCTAAGGACCCCGTGCCGCCACGGAACCTGCCCAGTAACCCTGCCAGTGGGAACCCCTCGTGCTCAGAGAGCGCCTGCCCTCATCCCGTATAGCTGCTGGTTTTGTTTTTTTCCATAGAAGTATTTTTCTTAAAATCATTTGTATACTTTCATTTGTAAACATTTAAAATGTACAAAGTGTAGACGCCTTGTTTCTCTAAATTTAATCAGCTACAGTGTCGGTTGTGAATCAGGGTGATTAGGGCGCTCCACCCCAGTGCGGGCGGGGGAGAGCTGGTGGCCCTGTACCCCAGGCTGCAGGGGCGTCTCCAGAGTAGAGCTGTCTCTGCTGACCTTCGTGTCCTGTTCATTTTAATGTAATATGACTGATGGAGATGAGATGTCTTCTACTTGGAATAAATATGCTCCTTTTTCTTGCAAAAAGCCATCTAAAAGTCATTAGCTCGACCCCCTCACAGGACTTCTATGCAGAGATTTAAACTTTTAAGTGACCCTATCTGCTAGAAGGAAATTGGGAAGAATTTAATGATCAGGGGAATCTATTATTGTTTTCTACATGTGGAAGCTTTCTGTCTTGGATATTTTATCTTTTTTTTTTTTTTTTAAATCTCAGTGTTCACATTTTTCTGGAAGAAACCACTGTGCACAAAACAAATCTTAATTCTGAATATTTCAAAGAATTGTGAAGACGATGAGAAGTTTTAATGTTTTATAATCACCTATGAAATGTTCTCTTTGTATTTGTTTATAAGTAAATTTTGTATTGATTAAATAAAACATTTGACTTGAAATGAGGAACAGTAAAATGAAAGGTACATCTGATTTCTAACTCTTATTCAGACTTTGGTACCAGTTCCCCAGGGCACAAAGCGAGGTGACCTTGGTCCGCGTGCCGATGCCTAGGAACGGTGGACGAAGGGTATCCCTGTATACATAAAGTGCTCAGCAGTGTGCACTGATGGTGAGTTCAGTGAGCTGGGACGGCTGCTCCGTGACCCCTGCCATCCTGCGTGGTCTCCATTACAGAGCACCCTGCTTGCATCCATATACACTGCAGGTGTTGCTGTTAACATTTGCATATTTATTTTAACCAAAATGTTATTCATATTAAATGTTTTTTCTTTAAAATGAATGTATTATGTTTATATCCCACCATTGAATAATTATCTTATGCCTCATATTTCAATAGTACTGTAATATGAACTTTTGTGAAATACTTTTATTTTGTTATGCTTCAAATACACGTACTAAAAAGACTGTTGTTAGCTTTGAAAATTGTATAATATCCTAATATAAATAAAAGTATAAAACTAAAAATAAGCATAATAAGTTTTTCAGGCATCTGTGATTCACCCCCCCATCCCCACTAAATTCTACCACTATTTATTTCACTCAACAGGCAACCTACAGAAACACTTCCTAATTCGTTCCCATGAATTATTTCTTTCTCCTTCTGGAGATGGCTAAATATTGAATCAGTTAGGGGGTGACCATGGTGAGCCGACAGACCCTAAGAGGGAAGTCTTTAAATTTGCATTAAACCAAGGCACAGCTTCACAGGTCCCTCTTCTCTTTGATACGTCATTTGCTGTCTTTGAATAAGAAAAATTTCTTAAAACTCTTAAGTGTCTAAAACTCAGGCAACAGATTCTATTCCTGTCACTGTAATATACCCCTACTGATAGTACAGATGGTTTGAATGTTCTTTTCACATAATACGTGACAGTTGCTGCCATGCCTGGAAACTCTGAGGCTGAAAGATCTTAATGGGATACAGTCTGCTGGGCTGGTGGAAGAGTGATCCTTACACATCAGGATCACATTCCCAATGGGTGAAGAGGAGCTTTATAACCTAGGACCTTTAGTGAGCAACTTGTAGTCCCACTGTGTGTGTGTGCGCATGATCATAAGTCACAGGAAATGTTAGGTTCAAGATAGTGTGGGACTAGTGGAAGTTTTATTTCAAAGTATGTTAACTAGAAAAGCCAATACCAGCCATAGATGTTTAAACGTGTCATTAGTTGGTATAGCTATCTTTATCAAACTGATTCATTCAGTAACTTTCAAGTCAAAATGATGACATAGGGACAAAGATTACCATCTCAAAACCTTATCAGAAAATACCCACGGGGTGGACTTCCCTGGTGGCCCCGTGACTAGGCACCCACCTGCCGGTGCAGGGGACACAGGTTTTTTACGGGGCCAGGAAGACTCCACCCCTCAGGACAGCGAGGCCCGTGCGCCACCGCTAAGGAACCCGGGTGCCGCAGCTGCTGGAGTCCGTGCGCCCAGAGCCTGTGCTCCCCGACAAGAGAGGCACCATGGAGACGCTCACGGACAGCCCCCTCGCCGCAGCAAGAGAGAGCTCATGCAGCAGCCGTGACCTAGCACAGCCGAAAGCGAGTAAGTGCAGTTATGTAAGAAAAAGTCCACAGGGCCTTCCCTGGGGGTCCAGCGGTTAGGACTGTGCTCCCGGAGCAGGGAGCCCAGGGTCGATCCCTGGTCAGAGAATCCCACATGACACGGCTGAAGACCCCACATGTGGCAACAAAGATCCGGTGCAGTGAGGCTTTGAAAAATATCCACAGAGTCGTTGCATTATCTGTTTCTAATTACATGTGAATTCCTGGTACAATGAATGGTGAATTAAACCCCTGGAATGATTTTTCAGAGAACGAGGTGAACGTCTGTGGAGTTTATTTTTAATTGAGAGGTTTATCTGAGCTTCTTCTTGGTCTTCTTACATACCCATTTCACTCTTCACCTGAGTCTCTCAATCTACTTTTAATCCTTAAGAGAAAAATGAAAAAGAACGTGAAAGTTCACATTTGTAACCAGGGGTTTTTAAGTAAATTATTTTCACTGTGAGTATTATACAGTGTCTAAAAAGTAATTTCTTTTTTATTTCCAGAAGCGTAATCCTGTTCATACATTATTTCTCTAATCCTCACTTTCTCAAGTATAAGGTAGGGATATAAATTCCTAGTCCTACAAGAGTTAAGTTGCATTGTGTTTAATGAGGGGCTGAGCGCAGGGCCTGGTGCCTAGTGATTCCTGCTAAAAGGAGCTGCTGTTAAGCCATATACATCTTTTCTGGCTCCAGTCTTCACCTACTTTTGCCGGTTCTGTCTCTCCTAGGCCTATGAGACTGGTGTTTCAAGGGTCTCAAGTTCTCTCTCACCTTCAGGCCAGTGCAACTTAAAAGCTCTCCCCTCCTACCAGAAGGAAACCCAGTAATTGGCCATGGTAGTCACTCAGTTGTGTCTGGTGTCTGACTCTGCTGCCCCACAGACTGTAGCCCACCAGGCTCCTCTGTCCATGGATTTCTCCAGACAAGAATACTAGAGTGGGTTGCCATTCCCTTCTCCAGGGAATCTTCGTCACCCAGGGATCAAACCCAAGTCTCCCGCATTAGAGGCGGATTCTATCATCTGAGCCCCATGGAAGCCCAGGCTTCCTGTTTCCACCTAGAGATGCGCACATGGCATCCCACACTCTGCTTTGGTGCTGACCCCACTGTAGGCAAATGGTTACCTGTGTGACCTGTTTACTTGCAGTCTCCTGCTGGACCCTGAGCTCCAGGAGGACAGATGTTCTTGTGTTCAGAGTGGGGCTGTGCCCCCCAGGACAGCCCCCTGCCATGGTGTATAGGGAAGTGAAAGTCGCTCAGTCGTGTCCGACTCTTTGCAACCCGTGGACTTGCATAGTCCATGGAATTCTCCAGGCCAGAACACTGGAGTGGGTAGCCTTTCCCTTCTTCAGGGGACCTTCCCAACCCAGGGATTGAAACCAGGTCTTCCTCACTGCAGGTGGATTCTTTACTGTCCGAGCCACCAGGGAAGCCCAAGAATGCTGGGGTGGGCAACCTACCCCTTCTCCAGGGGATCTTCCCGACCCAGGAATTAAGCCAGGGTCTCCTGCGTTGCAGGTGGATTCTTTACCAGCTGAGGAAGCAGGGAAGCGCTATGAATTACTAGTCCATGGCAAAAGAGGTCAGTCAATACACATGAAAACTGATGGCATCAGGTGCCAGAGAAGATGCAGAAAATGCGCCCTTTTGCTTGTTGGCAGCGTGAATTGTGATCATTTTTTAAAAGTTGGACTGCAAGGAGATCCAACCAGTCCATCCTAAGATCAGTCCTGGGTGTTCATTGGAAGGACTGGTGTTGAAGCTGAAACTCCAATACTTTGGCCATCTGATGTGAAGAGCTGACTCATTTGAAAAGACTCTGATGCTGGGAGGGATTGGGGGCAGGAGAAAGGGATGACAGAGGATGAGATGGTTGGATGGCATCACCAACTCAATGGACATGGGTTTGGGTGGACTCTGGGAGTTGGTGATGGACAGGGAGGCCTGGCGTGCTGTGGTTCATGGGGTCACAAAGAGTCAAGACACTACTGAGCGACTGAACTGAATCTGGATAGATGGCAGAATAGAAGGACCTTGAGCTCACTGAGCGACTGAACTGAATCTGGATAGATGGCAGAATAGAAGGACCTTGAGCTCACCTCCTCATTCCAAGATCACGCCTAATTGCTGAACAAACATGGATTAAAAAGATTGGAACCTCCCAAAAAAGATATTCTATAACCAAAGACCTAATGAAGGAACCGCAAGCCGTCCCGCTGGCTTGACTGCAGGAGTTTCCCAGCACAGGGGAAGCAGACCCCACTCTTAAAGGGGGTCCTGGGACCAGCGCGAGGCAGTGACTTCATAGGCGTCTGCTCCAGACACATCTGCTGGTGTCGGAGGGTCTCCTAGGGAGGCCGGGGGAAGCTGTGGCTCTCCCTGGGGTCCCAAAAGCTGGGCGGACATATAAGGGAGAGTTTATCTACTCAGACTCATACTGAGTCCAGAGCAACAAGATCGAGTCCCACCCAACAGCCAGGGACCAGGCTCTGAAACAGCCTCACCCATGAGGGGCCGACACCAGAAACAAGAAACCTTGTTGAGTTTGGGGTTAGCAGATGCAAACTCTTAACAGAATGGGAGGAAGAACGTGGAGCTGTAAAGCACGGGGAAATGTATCCAATGCTCTGTGATAAACCACAATGGAAAAGAAAATGAGGAGAGTGGACAAACGGATGTGAAGCTGAATCACTTTGCCACACAGCAGAAGTAACACCGCCTTGTAAATGAGCCATATGTCAGTTAAATCAATAAAAAATAAATCCCTAGAGACAAATGAAGACAAAAACAGACTCAAAACCCATGGGATGCAGCAAAAGCTGTTCTAAGAGAGAAGTTTTCCAGTGATACAAGCTAAGGAGAAAAATCTCAAACAACCTAACCTTACACCTCGTGTAACTAGATAAAAATTTACAAACAAAACCGAAAGTTAGTAGAAGGAAAGAAATCATAATGATCAGAATAGAAATAAATAGAGTCTTAAAACAACAAAGAAAAGATTAGAGAAACTAAAACCAGGTGCTTTGAAAAGATAAACAATATTTGTAATCCTTGGCCAGGCTTACAGGGAAAAAAAAAGGGAGAGGGCCCAAATCAAATGTTAAACACAACTGACACCATGGAAATACAAAGGAGCCTAAGAGACCACTATGAGCAAATATTTGCCAATAAAATGGACAATCTAGAGAAAACTAATGAATTTTTACAATGGTACCATCTCCTAAAACTGAACCAGGAAGAACTGGAATATATGAGCTGGCTAACTACAATTTCTAAAATTGAATCAGTAATTTAAAAAGTTTCAACAAACAAAAATCCAGGACTAGATGACTTCACAGAGAATTTCTACGATATAAGAGAACAGCTAACACCTATCCTTCTGTAAATCTTTCAAAAAATTGCAGAGGAAGGAGCACTTCCATTCTGTGAGGCCACCAGTAAGTACCCTGATACCAAAACCCAAAGGGGTCACATACAAAGAAGAGAATTACAGACCCATATCACCGATGAATATACATGCCAAAGTCATTAACCCAGTATTAGCAACAGATTCCAACAGCACATTAGAGGGATCATACACCAGGATCAAGTGGGATTTATTAAGTAGGATTTATCTCAGGGAGTTTTCAATATGCACAAATCAGTGTGATACACACATTAACAAACTGAAGAATAAAAACCATATGATCCGCTCAACAGATGAAAGTTTTTGACAAAATTTAACACCTATTTATAATGAAACTTTTTTCACTCTCTTTCACCCTCATCAAGAGGTTCTTAAACTCGACACTGGCTTAAAACTCAGCATTCAAAAAATGAAGATCATGGCATCCAGTCCCATCACTTCATGGTAAAATAGATGGGGAAAAAAGAAATGGTGACAGATTTTACTTTGCTGCTGCTGCTGCTGCTGCTGCTAAGTCGCTTCAGTCGTGTCCGACTCTGTGCGACCCCATAGGTTCCCCCAGTCCCTGAGATTCTCCAGGCAAGAACTCTGGAGTGGGTTGCCATTTCCCTGACTTAATTGGGCCCCAAATCACTGCAGATGGTGAATACAGCCATGAAGTTAAAAGACACTTGCTCCTTGGAAGAAAAGCTGTGACAAACCTAGACAGCCTAGGCAAACCTAGATAAACCTAAAAAGCAGAGACAGCACTTTGCCAACAAAAGCCATCTAGTCAAGGCTATGGTTTTTCAGGAAATCAATCCTGAATGTCCATTGGAAGGACTGATGCTGAAGGTGAAGCTCCAATTCTTTGGCCACCTGATCAGAGAGCTGACTCACTGGAAAAGACCCTGATGCTGGGAGGGATTGGGGGCAGGAGAAGGGGACAGCAGAGGATGAGATGGTTGGATGGATCCCTGACTCAACGGACATGATGTTTGAGCAAACTCAGGGAGATGGTGAAGGACAGGGAAGCCTGGCGTGTTGCAGTCCACGGGGTCACAAAGAGTCAGACATGACTTAGGGATGAAAAACAACAACATAATAAAAACTCCCCAGAAACATATGAAAAACCTATCACTACTTGATATGTAATGGTAAAAAGCTGAATCACTTTTATTTAACACAGTCCTAGCCATGGAAATCTCCAGTACTTTGGCCCATGTGAAGAGTGGACTCATTGGAAAAGACTCTGATGCTGGGAGGGATTGGGGGCAGGAGGAGAAGGGGACGACAGAGGATGAGATGACTGGATGGCATCACTGACGACGGACGTGAGTCTGAGTGAACTCCGGGAGTTGGTGATGGACAGGGAGGCCTGGCGTGCTGTGATTCATGGGGTTGCAAAGAGTTGGACACGACTGAGCGACTGAACTGAACGGAGCCATGGTAATCAGAGGAAAAAAAACAAAATGCATCTAAATTGGAAAAGGAATAAAGCTGTGCAGGTTTGCAGAGGATGTGCTTCTACACGTAAAAGTCCTGAGGAGGCTAGCAGGAAACCGCAAGAGCTCATCAGGGAATCCGGTAGATCTGCAGGCCACAAAACCAACACACGGAGACCTTGCACTTTTGTACACAAACAATGCAAGAGGAAAAAGAGAAAAAATCCTATTTACCATCACAACTAAAAGTAAAGAAAAGCCATATACAAGTCCACAGTTACCATCATCCTCTGGTGAAAAGCTGAGAGAATTTTCTCTAGGATGCTGAACAACAGGATCGTGAATGTGCCCCCTCTCACCCTTTTATATAATGTAGGTTTGGAAGTCCTCGCCACAGTAACAGAAGAGAACCAAATCCACGTTGCACAGGAAGAAGCAACCCTGCCGCTGCTTGCAGATGACACGTTATGACGCCCTGACTGTCTGAAGAGGCGAACAGTGAGCTGTTAGAACTCATCTATGAATGCAGTAAGGGCTTCCCTGCTACCTCAGGGTAAAGAATCTGCCTGCCAACACAGGAGATGTGGGTTCGATCCTTGGGTCAGAAGATCCCCTGGAGACGGAAATGACTACCCACCCCAGTATCCTTACCTGGAAAATCCCATGGACAGAGGAGCCTGGCGGGCTACAGTCCCCGGGGTCGCAAAGAGTCGGACACTAGTTAGTGACTAAACAACAGCATGAATCCAGTAAACGAGGAGGACACAAAATTACTACTGAGAAGTCGGCTGCATTTCCATACACTAATAATGAGAGAGCCGAAGGAGAAACTCGGGAGATGATCCCATTTACCATCGCATCAAACAGAAGAAAATATTTTAGGAATAAGCCTACTTGAGGCAGAAGTCCTCTACTCTGAAAACTATAAATGCTGATGAAAGAAATCAAAGCCCACACACAGATGGAAAGAATGACTTGTTCTTGGATATAAAGAATCAACATTCAGTTCAGGTCAGTTCAGTCACTCAGTCGTGTCCAACTCTCCGAGACCCCATGAATCACAGTACGCCAGGCCTCCCTGTTCGTCACCATCTCCCGGAGTTCACTCAGACTCATGTCCATCCAGTCCGTGATGCCATCCAGCCATCTCATCCTCAGTTGTCCCCTTCTCCTCCTGCCCCCAATCCCTCCCAGCATCAGAGTCTTTTCCAATGAGTCAGCTCTTCTCATGAGGTGGCCAAAGTACTGGAGTTTCAGCTTTAGCATCATTCCTTCCAAAGAAATCCCAGGGTTGATCTCCTTCAGAATGGACTGGTTGGATCTCCTTGCAGTCCAAGGGACTCTCAAGAGTCTTCTCCAACACCACAGTT
>SJYB01003780.1:225762-262052 GCA_006408585.1 Antidorcas marsupialis
GCAAAGTAATGTCTCTGCTTTTGAATATACTATCTAGGTTGGTCATAACTTTCTTCCAAGGAGTAAGCATCTTTTAATTTCATGGCTGCAGTCACCATCTGCAGTGATTTTGGAGCCCAAGAAAATAAAGAATCAACATTAAAAAAAAAAAAATCAACATTGTTGAAATGCCCACAATACTCAGAGCACTCTACAGATTCAATGCAATCCCTATCAATGACCAGTGGCATTTTCCACAGAACTAGAATATAAAAAATTTAAATTTGTATGGAAACATAAAAGACCCTGAATAACCAAAACAATCTTTGGAAAGAAGAATGGAGCTGGAGAAATCACGGTCCCTGTCTTCAGACTAGACTACCAGCATACAGCATTCAAAACCACGATGGTGTGATCACTCACCTTTAGCCAGACAGCCTGGAGTGTGAAGTCAGGTGGGCCTTAGGAACCATCATTATGAACAAAACTAGTGGAGATGATGGAACTCCAGCTGAACTAGTTCAAATCCTAAAAGATGATGCTTTTATAGTGCTGGATTCAGTATGCCAGCAAATTTGGAAAACTCAGCAGTGGCCACAGCACTGAAAAAGATCAGTTTTCATTCCAATCCCAAAGAAAGGCAATGCCAAAGAATGCTCGAACTACTGCACAATTGCGCTCATTTAGCTTGGTAGAAATGCAGTGCTCAAAATCCTTCAAGCTAAGCTTCAACAGTACGTGAACCGAGAACTTCCAGATGTTCAAGCTGGATTTAGAAAAGGTAGAGGAACCAGAGATCAAATTGCCAACATCCGCTGGATCACAGAAAAAGCAGGGGAATTCCAGAAAAACTTCTACTTCACTGACTACATAAAAGCCTTTGTGTGGATCACAACAAACTGTGGAATATTCTTAAAGAGACAGGAATACCAGACCACCTGAGGTGCCTCCTGAGAAACCTGTATTTAGGCGAAAAAGCAACAATTAGAACTGGACATGGAACCATGGTCTGGTTCAAAATTGGGAAAGGAGTATGTCAATTCTCTATATTTTCACCCTGCTTATTTAACTTATATGCAGAGTGAATCATGAGAAATTCCGGGCTAGATGAAGGACAAGCTGGAATTAAGACTGCCGGGAGAAATAGCAATAACCTCAGATATGCACCCGCAAAAAGTGAAGAGGAACCAAAGAGCCTCTTGATGAAAGTAAGAGAGTGAAAGAAAGTGAAAGTCACAGGGTCATGTCCAGCTCTTTGCAACCTTCCTGGAATTCTCCAGGCCAGAATACTGGAGTGGGTAGCCACTGACTTCTCCAGAGGATCTTCCCAACCCAGGGATCAAATCTAGGTCTCCCACATTGCAGGCAGATTCTTCACCAGCTGAACCACCAGGGAAGCATCTAGAGAAGAGATTGGTGGTTGGCAGGGAGAGGGGAAGCCAAGGAGAGTTAGATTGGGAGTTTGGGGTTGGCAGATTCAAATTACTAATACACAATGTGGATTAAAAAACAAGGTCCTGGAGAAAAGGGAACCTTCCTACACTGTTGCTGGAAATGTAAATTGGTACAGCTACTATGAAATGTTAGTTGCTCAGGCGTAGCCCACCAGGTTCCTTTGTCCGTGGAATTCTCCAGGCAAGATTACTGGAGTGGGTTGCCAGTCCCTTCTCCAGGGGGTCTTCCTGGCCCAGGGATCGCGCCTGTGTCTCCCACACTGTGGGCAGATTCTTCACCGTCTCAGCCGCCAGGGAAGCCTAGCGTGATTTATCTGGTGTATGATTCAGCAGCTCCACTCCAGGCCTATATCCAGAGAGATACCTGGTTTGAAATGACACACACATGCCAATGCTCACTGCAGAACATGGAAGCAATCTAGATGTCCATCAAGAGAAATGGATGAAAATACGGTACATGTATACAACGGACTATTACTTGGCCATAAAAAAGAATGAAGTGATGCCATTTGCAGCAGCATGGAGAGACTGATTGTCATACTGAGTGAAATAATTCAGAGAAAAGTATCATATGAGATTGCTTATTTGTGAATCTAAAACAGTGGTGAACTTATTTACAAAACAGCATAGTCTCAAATGTGATTACCAGGGGCAATGGGTGGCAAAGAGGAATAGATGGGGAGTTTGGGACAGACACATGCACACTGCTATATTTACAATAAAGAAGGACCTACTGTACCGTGCAGGGATTTGGTAATAACCTAAATGGGACAGAATTTGAAAAAATAGATACACGTATATGTATAATTGAATCACTCTGCTGTATGCCTGCACTAACATTGTTACTCAATTATACTCAAAAAAATATTTTAACATTTAAATTAAAAATTGATTTAATTTTTAGAAAGGAACGAGGTCTTATTGTATGGCAGATGGAACTATATTCAATATTCTGTAATTAACCATTATGAAAAAAATTAAAACGAATGCATAGATAACAGATCATAATAATGGTCAGAGCTGAAATAAATTGAGCCTTTAAGAAGCACACGAAGAATATATGAGTGAAACTGAAAGCTCGTTCTTTGGAAAGATAAAAATGGATAAACCTTAGCCAGACTCATCACAAAACAAAAAGGGAGGGGCCCCAGATCAACAAAGGTAGGAATGTAAAGGGAGAACTTAACAAACAGCATCACAGCCATGCAAAGGACCCTACGAGAGCACTGCCAGCAGTTATCGGCCAATAAAATGGACACTCTGGGGGAAGTGGACAGATTTTCACAAAGGCACAGCCTCGCAAGACTGAATCAGGAAGAACTAGAAAATATGAGCCGACCAATCGCTGTTCCTGAAACTGAATCAGGAATTTAAAGGCACCCCACGAACACAAGTCCAGGACCAGATGACCTCACAGGGGCTTCTACCAAATATTTAGAGAGGCGTTAACGCCTATCCTGCAGCTTTTCCAAAAAAACTGCAGAGGATGGGATACTTCTGAACGCGTTCTATAAGGCTACCGTCAGTCTGGTACCAAAAATCAGACAAAGAGACCACACACGAAAAACATTTTAGGCCCTTATCACTGGTGAAAACAGATGCCAAAACCCTCAACACAACACTAGCAAACCAAATCAACAATGCATTAAAAGGTTTATACACCATGATCAAGTAGGCTTTATTCCAGGGATGCGAAGATTTTTCAGTGTTGGTAAATCAATGTGATACCCCATATTAACCAACTGAATAAAAACCATATGATCTTTTCAACAGAGGCAGGAAAAGCTTTAGATACAATTTGACATCCATGTATGATTTAAAAAAAAAAGTTTCCAGAAAGTTCTGGGGCTTCCCTGTTGGTCCAGTG
The DNA here is from genome assembly GCA_006408585.1 of Antidorcas marsupialis. Lineage (NCBI taxonomy): Eukaryota > Metazoa > Chordata > Mammalia > Artiodactyla > Bovidae > Antidorcas > Antidorcas marsupialis. The sequence continues at coordinate 229,063 of SJYB01003780.1, forward strand.
GTTGAGTGGTTTCCCAGGTAGCGCTAGTGGTAAAGAACCCGCCTGACAATGCAGAAGGTGCAAGAGACGTGGGTTCAATCCCTGGGTTGGAAAGATTCCCCTGGACGAGGTCGTGGCAACCTGCTCCAGCACTGTTGCCGGGACACACAGCAGGGAACTCCCTGAAAATGCATTTGGCTGAGAATCTGCCAGCCAATGCAGGGGACACGGGTTTCCAGATCCCTGGTCTGGAAAGATCCCATGTACAGCAGAGCAACTAAGCCCGGGCATCACGACTGCTGAGCCTGCACTCTAGAGCCTGTGAGCCGCAACCACTGAGCCTGAGTGCACCACACTAGTGAGCCCACAGGCCTGGCCCCGGAGCTCCGCCACGGGAGAAGCCCCTGAAATGAGAAGCCTGCACACTGCAGCCAAGAGTAGCCCCCGCTCATGGCAACTAGAGAAAGCCTGCATAGCAACGAATATCCAGTGCAGCCAAAAATACAGTATTTAAAAAAAATCTCCAGGGAGTGGGGACATAGAAGGAACATACCTTTAGAGTAATAAAGGCTGTATATGACAAACCCACAGCTAACATCATACTCAGCAGTGAAAAGCTGAAGGCATTTCCTGTAAGATTGTGAACAAAATGAGGATACCCACATTTGCCACTTTGAGTCAACGTATTTTGGAAGTCTTAGCAATAGCAATCAGAGTAGCAATCAGGAAAGAAAATCAAATCTGGAAAAGAAGTAAAACTGTCACTGTTTGCAGATAACATGGTTCTACACGTAGGAATTTCTAGCGATGCTACAGAAAGCTGTGGGGACTCTGCAGTGAATTTGGTAATGTTGCAGGATACTAAATTCATGCAGAGCCATCTATTGTATCTCTATACACTAACAATGAAAGAGACGAATGAAAAACTTAGGAAGCAATCCCATTTACCACTGCACTAAAAAGATGAAAACTTCCCAGGACTAAACCTACCTAAGGAAGCCGTGGGGAGGCTCCGCCCACGCCAGCCTGGCGGTAGGGGTTAAGACGCAGGCCAGGGAGCAAGGATGTGAACCATGAGTGGCCCGGGCGTGGGTCCTCGCCCTCGGGCACAAGTGTCCCGCCACGCCTCTTCAGCAGGACCTATCACCCCCTGAAAAGTCTCTGAGTGATGAGGAAAACTTGAAACTGTTCGGGAAGTGCAACAACAACCGTACTTTCAAGTAAGTGAGGTGAGGTGGAAGTCGCTCAGTGTGTCCGACTCTGTGCGACCCCATGGAAGAGTCTGTGGAATTTTCCAGGCCAGAGTACTGCAGTGAATAGCTGTTCCCTTCTCCAACCCAGGGACTGAACCCAGGTCTCCCGCATTCGTGTCTTCCTGCAAAGGTGTATTCTTGACCAGCTGAGCCACCAGGAAGACCTTTCAAGTAAANCAGGACTAAACCTACCTAAGGAAGCCGTGGGGAGGCTCCGCCCACGCCAGCCTGGAGGTAGGGGTTAAGACGCAGGCCAGGGAGCAAGGATGTGAACCATGAGTGGCCCGGGCGTGGGTCCTCGCCCTCGGGCACAAGTGTCCCACCACGCCTCTTCAGCAGGACCTATCACCCCCTGAAAAGTCTCTGAGTGATGAGGAAAACTTGAAACTGTTCGGGAAGTGCAACAACAACGGTACTTTCAAGTAAGTGAGGTGAGGTGGAAGTCGCTCAGTGTGTCCAACTCTGTGCGACCCCATGGAAAAGTCTGTGGAATCTTCCAGGCCAGAGTACTGCAGTGAATAGCTGTTCCCTTCTCCAAGGGATCTTCCCAACCCAGGGACTGAACCCAGGTCTCCCGCATTCGTGTCTTCCTGCAAAGGTGTATTCTTGACCAGCTGAGCCACCAGGAAGACCTTTCAAGTAAAGGTGGAACAGTTAAAACAGAGGATCTTATCACACATTTCCTTTACGCCAGAAAGACATGGGACCGAAAACAGTAACAAATACACTGGTTTCTATCTATCCACTTTAGACTCCCTTAAAATATGAAAATGATTCTGTGTATTATTTTCCTTCATTTCATTAAAAGAGTTACCAAGATTTAGGCTAATGTTTAGCAAATATTGACTGAAAGCCCACATTCCTAAGAAAAAGATCATTCAATTCAAGAAGATTACGGAAGTCCCCAGCTTGAGCCTTCTCTGACACCGTTACTCGATGAGTATAAAAGCTGCTCATAGTGTGTTTCTTCTCTTCACCCAAACTGTCGCACTACAGTACTTGCTAAAGGACCGGTCTACATAATTCCATCTTTCTTTGATAAATTATCACCAGCAGAACAGGTGAGAGAGAGAATTTCACTGAGCTTTACCAGTACAAAGTGTTACTCGTGGAAGCTAAACTCAGTGATAACCTTCTGCTTGCTGCTGCTGCTGCTGCTAAGTCACCTCAGTCGTGTCCGACTCTGTGTGACCCCATAGACGGCAGCCCACCAGGCTCCTCCGTCCCTGGGATTCTCCAGGTAAGAACACTGGAGTGGGTGCCATTTCCTTCTCCAACACGTGAAAGTGAAAAGTGAAAGTGAAGTTGCTCAGTCGTGTCCGACTCCTAGCGACCCCATGGACTGCAGCCTACCAGGCTCCTCCGTCCATGGGATTTTCCAGGCAGGAGCACTGGAGTGGGGTGCTTAATTACCTATAAAGTTGTGGTGACAGTACATGGAGAAATTGGTCCTATTACAGGAATGGTCATGAATTTGACTGACCTCCAAGAGTATATGGGAGAGGCAATTATGAAGCCCCTTGACCATCAAGTATCTGGGTCTGGACGTGCTATATTTTGCAGACATTGTAAGCACAACAGAAAACGTAGACATTTATACCTGGGAAAACCTCCAGAAAGTTCTTCCTGTGGGAGTTCTTTATAAAGTAAAAGTGTACGAAACCAACAATAATATTGTAGTCTACAAAGGAAAATAGCTCTTGGAGATTAATCCTATAGAAGGATTTCATTTCTACCCATACTTGAAGAAGATATTTATCCCCTTGAATAATTAAGAAGCCCTAACNATGGTCATGAATTTGACTGACCTCCAAGAGTATATGGGAGAGGCAATTATGAAGCCCCTTGACCATCAAGTATCTGGGTCTGGACGTGCTATATTTTGCAGACATTGTAAGCACAACAGAAAACGTAGACATTTATACCTGGGAAAACCTCCAGAAAGTTCTTCCTGTGGGAGTTCTTTATAAAGTAAAAGTGTACGAAACCAACAATAATATTGTAGTCTACAAAGGAAAATAGCTCTTGGAGATTAATCCTATAGAAGGATTTCATTTCTACCCATACTTGAAGAAGATATTTATCCCCTTGAATAATTAAGAAGCCCTAACATGACTGCTGCACCTCTGCACTGTGTTCTGAAATCACTGTGAGTGAGACTGGTTCTAAAATCTGTAATGCATTCTGAGTACAATTTAAAGTGTCTTCCATCTAGATTAAAATCATTTAAGCAAAATTCTGAAAGAGATGGGAATACCAGACCACCTAACCTGCCTCTTGAGAAATCTGTATGCAGGTCAGGAAGCAACAGGTAGAACGACATGGACAAACAGACTGGTTCCAAATAGGAAAGGGAGTATGTCAAGGCTGTATATTGTCACCCTGCTTATTTAANACCGATTTCCCTTCCAAAATATCTGAAGGATTCAAGGGAACAGTTGTCCTTCAGTTTGGTCATGGGGTGCAGGGCATAACCCAGTTAAAGCAGAACCTACTCAGGAAGAGGCCCCAGGAACCCTCAAATTAGCCATCTTGTGACGAGGAAAAAAAAATCCAATCCATCGTCTCAGTACAGGAGTATCAATTTCACTTAAAAAAATATATATATATATATACTTCTATATATTTTTTAAGCTGACTAAACTGGACATGAAACAACAGACTGGTTCCAAACAGGAAAAGGAGTCCGTCAAGGCTGTATATTGTCACCCTGCTTATTTAACTTATATGCAGAGTACATCATGAGAAACGCTGGACTGGAAGAAATACAAGCTGGAATCAAGATTGCTGGGAGAAATATCAATAACCTCAGATATGCAGATGACATCACCCTTATGGAAGAAACTGAAGAGGAACTAAAAAGTCTCTTGATGAAAGTGAAAGAGGAGAGTGAAGAAGTTGGCTTAAAGCTCAACATTCAGAAAACGAAGATCATGGCATCCAGTNTCATACTTTACAGCTACCTGAACAATTCAAACTCAGAGGGCTAAAGAATAATCACCTGTATTAAACCTGGTCAAAATAATCAACATGAAAAGGATATATTATCCTATAAAGTATCTCTTATGTTCAGTTTTTCCTAGTTAATCCCGTTTTGTTCTGATTACTAATTTTACCCACTTAACAAAACAACAACAAAAAAGAAACCTACCAAGGAGACAAAAGACCTCTACTCTGAAAACTAGAAGATGCTAAAGATGGAAACTCAAGCTGACACACAATTGAAAAGACAGACCGTGTACTTGGATGGGGAGGACTGATGCTAGAATGCCTGCGCTACCTAGAGCAGTCAAGGCGATCCGCGTCTAACGGCCAGCGGCGCTGTCTGTTCCACAAAACCAGAACACAGAGCATTTACATTTGTGTGGAAACGCAAAAGACGCCAACCAGCCGAAACAGTCTTATGAAAGAAAAGTGGAGGTGGGGGAACTGCACTCCCTGACTTCAGACTATACCACAAAGCTGCCGTGATAGAAACAGCTTAGTAATGGCACAAAGACAGAAATACAGACCAATGGAACAGGATGAAAGTCCAGAAACAAACCCATACACCTAAGGCCAATTAGTCTACAACAAAGGAAGCAATAATACACACAGTGGAGAAAAGGCAGTGTTTTCCACAGGTGGCACTGGGGACTGGGGAAAGTAGAACGCTACCTGTAAAAGAATGAATCTGGAACAGTCTCTAGCACCACATCCCCAGATAAACTCAAAATTGGTTAAAGACCTAAAATTAAGACCAGGTAGTAAAAAAGTCTTGCAGGAAAACCCAGGCAGAATACTCTTTGATATAAATCACAGCAATATCTTTCTAGATCCTGCTCCTAGTGTAATGGAAATAAAAACAAAACTAAACCAGTGGGGCCTAAACAAGCTTAAATGTGTTGGCACAGCCAAGGAAACCATAAACAGAAAGGAAAAACAACCTACAGGCTGGAAGAAAATATTTTTAAATGAGGCAATGGACAAAACCATAATTTCCAAAATATACAAATGGCCCATGCAACTCAGTGACAGAAAGACAAAATGACCCAATCAAAAAATGGGCAGAAGACCTATGTAGGTATTTCTCTAAAGAAGATATATAGATGGTCAACAGGTACCTAAAGAAATACTCAACATTACTAATATTAGAGAAATGCAAATAAAAACCACAGTGAGGTACTGACCCTCATACTGGTCAGAATAGCCATCAATGAAAAGTCTACAGATAAATGCTGGCAAGGGTGTGGAGAAAGGGAAACCCTCCTACACTGTCGNTCAACAGGTACCTAAAGAAATACTCAACATTACTAATATTAGAGAAATGCAAATAAAAACCACAGTGAGGTACTGACCCTCATACTGGTCAGAATAGCCATCAATGAAAAGTCTACAGATAAATGCTGGCAAGGGTGTGGAGAAAGGGAAACCCTCCTACACTGTGGGTGGGGGTGCAGATTGGTTCAGCCACCGTGGAAAGCAGAATGGAGCTTTCTCAAAACCTACAAACAGAGCTACTGTGTCATCCAGCAATCACACTCCTGGGCATATATCCAGACGAAACTACAACTCAGAGAGGTACAAGGACACCTATGTTCATTCCAGCTCTATTCACAATAGCCAGGACATGGGAAAAACCTATGTTTTCACCCATCAACTGATGAATTAATAAAGCAGATGTGGTATATGTATACTATGGGATACTACTCGGCCATGACAAAGGGTGAGATGATGCTATTTGTAGCAACATGGATAGACCTAGAAATCACCCTGCATAGTGAAGTAAGGCAGACAGAGAAAGACAAATGTCATACAATTTTACTTATATGTGGAATCTAAAAAACAGTGTACAAACGAACTCATTTCTAAAACAGAAACCAACTCACGGAGTAGAAACAAACTCAAGGTTACCAAAGGGGAGGAGGATACGACAGATAAATGAGCAGTTTAGAATTAGTGTATACACTCTACCATATATAGAATAGCCGAAAAGGACCTACCACTGTACCGTATGGGAAACTATAGTCAATATTTTACAATAACCTTAAGGGCATGGAATCTAATATAAAGAGAGAGATTGCTGAATCCTAACCACTAGACCACCAGGGGTTGAAATCTGATTAAGAATATATATACTTAAATATGTCTCAATGAAACATGCATTGAAAATCACCTATACTTCTATTAAAGCATAAACTCATACAATGTACCATGTGTGGTATAAACTCTAAAAAAGAAGAAAAGAAATTTTAAAGCAACCTTTAAATTCAAATATAACAGAAATTATTAACCAACAATCAATCCATATATATATATAAGCTAATCAAAATCAGGCAAGCAGGATGATTCATTTAAATTGGAAAAATTTCCCACAATAGTTTCTGCAAATGTGTTCTCTCCATAATACGTATGCAAGATGTCCTGCCATCAAATATTTCCTCTCAATAATCTATGCATTTAGTGCAACAAATATCCCAAGAAAGCTGTTCCCACTTCTTAGAATATTAGTTGCTCTTGTTTGTTAGTGTTCTGTTATTTTCTGTAAAGCTCACATTTCACCTCTGTGCTAATATTTATTCATCTAAGAGCGTGCATCAGCCAGATGATGAAACTCCTGTTGCTGTTTTCTCGAGCAGACATCCTCCTTTCTCTCTCCCGCAGATCAGGGTATGGGTCTTTCTTCTTCTTCTGTCTGTAGAATTCCCTCCCTGTAGGCACTTCACACCAGCACTGTAGCAAGATTGGCACATGATGCAAATCGACTTTTCTGAAGCTATTCTGACATATATATATATTTAAAAACCAGAACACGCTGCTCATAGTGGTACACTTTCACACGCAATATATCCTAAATTAAGAAGCCGTAGTCTTTCAGGGACTTCCTAGTGGTCCAATGGTCAAGACTCCACGCTTCCAATGCAGGGGGCCTGGGTCTGATCCCTGGTCAGGGAGCTAAGAGCCTGCATGTGTACAGCACAGTTTGAAGAAAAACAAAACAAAAAAGCAGCCATAGTCTTTTACAAGTGAAATTCCTACAGTGTAGGGGGCCCCAGAGCAGGGAAAAGGCCTTTGACCCTCACTAGCCAGAAACATACATACCAACACATCCAACCAGCAGGCCATCAAATTAAAGTTGTTTAAACCCAAATATTGTCTAGAAGGGGAAGCCGAGACTTTCTCTCCCGCCTCCGCCACTATGCAAGTCTGGACCCCATCACCCATCACCCAAGTCTCCCTACTGATCCACCTGGCTCGCGGTTTTCCACGCAGCAGTCAGCGTGAACTATTTATCACAGAACTGACAGCACGTCACTTTCTCTGCTCAGAATCCTTCAGTATCGTCCTGTCGCCCACAAAATAAAATCCGAATTGCACCGCGGCCTGGGAAGGCCTCTGAGTCTCTCTCCCACCCACTCTGCCACGGCCGCACTGAGGTTCTTCCGTTTCTACAAGGCGCCTGTCCGGGCCCCTCCGGAGCTCAGAGTCTCTGTTTTGATGGAAGGTAACTGCTTCCCTTCCAGGCTTTTCCACCGTCAGCTCCTTCGCATCATTTAGGCATCAGTTCCAGGTCTCTCTTGAAGACGCTGTCACGGACCACCCTAGAGGATGTCACACCCCCTCACATGGGCATCCCGACCTTAATAACAGTCACTTGCATTTTACCCTCTTTACTTCTTTAAAGCTTGTATCACATTCTGAGGACCTCTCTGGTGGTCCTGTGGTTGAGAATCTGCCTTGCAATGCAGGGGACAAGGGTTTGATCCCTAGCTGGGGAACAAAGATCCCACCTGTCTCGGAGCAACTAGAGCGCACATGAGCGGTGAGCCACAACTAGGGAGCCCGCCCGCTGCAGCTGAAATATCCCGCATAACACAGCGAAGGTCCCATGTGCCGCGACTAAGGCCGGCGCAACCAAATTTAAAATGAAAAAAGAATGTAACACATTCTGGAATCATCTCACAATCTTCCTTGCTTGTTGTGATGCGAGTAAGTACACACCTCAGCCTGGGCGTGCCCCAGGAGCTGTTAGAGATAACCCCCCTTAGACACAGGGGACTTTTTCTAGGTGATCAGATGGAACAAGACCGAGAGACTGTAAAGGCTGCAGGAAGAAAGGAGGAGCGGGCAACACACAGTGCTCCCTGCAGCTCATCCCCACCGAGATGATCTGGGCCAGAGAACGCATCCCTGGGGTCGCCCTCCTGGGGAGCGGCAGAGGGTTTGGGCCCTGGCCTGCAACGTCAGCTCCCTCGCTTTCCAGCCATGCACGCTCGGGGACCAGGCCTCCTTCACTTGCACGGGAGAGGCACGCGGGACAGGCAGTGAGAATCAAACATGGATGCTGAGACCGCACGCTGGAGAAGCTGGCCGGCGGCTGAGGAGCCAGTAGCCGGGAGGTAAGAGTGTCCAGCACAGAGGACTTTCCTCCTTGCTAAAGCTTCAGGGTCCAGACAGAATCTCAACACTCGGTTACTGTGGGATGAGGGGTTTTCATTTTACTAATAAAAAGGACTTGGCTAAGTGGAATTCTTCACTGAAAAGTGAGGGCTGAGGAAGGGTGGTAACCCATCCACAGAAGACATGATGGAGCAGAAGGGGTCGGGGGAAAGTACAAGGAAAAACGCCTCTTGGCAGTTTTGCTGAAAGCTGGGATTGTTGTTCAGTCACTGAGTCATGTCTGACTCTGCGGTCCCATGGACCGTAGCCCGCCAGGCTCCTCTGCCCATGGGATTTCCCATCAGGAATACTGGGGTGGTTGCCATTCCCTTCTCCAGGGGATCTTCCCAACCCAGGGATCGAACCTGGGTCTCGCATATCGCAGGGGGACTCTTTACTGACTGAGCCACCAGGGAGGCCAAAGCATGAGCAAGTCATTTGCTGTCCCTTTGTTGCTCCTTGTGGTTTGCTGATGGGGATTCTCAGCAGAAACAGCTTGAAAGTCTGTTAGCGTACCTGTTGGATGCAGCCCTTGACGAATGAATGAATGACCTGGAAATGGAGAAAAGGGGGCCTTAGCAGCACCACAAAGGTGAGGGAGAGGTTGACAAGAAAGCCCACAAAACCCTCTTTCAGCATCCAGGACGATGTCTGTTCACTGTGGTCAAGGAGATAGAAGATGGAGGTACTTACATTTAATTCGTATTCAATGGGGGACATTCTAAGTCCCAGACATGATGCTTAGATATATCCCCCATATTTGTTTCTTTCTTTCTGCAAGTTGCCATCATTACTTCATTAAGTGGCTGTTAATATTATCTCCTGCTAGCTCAGATGGTAAAGAATACACCTGCAATGTAGGAGACCCAGGTTTGATCCCTGGGTCAGGAAGATCCCCTGGAGAAGGATATGATAACCCACTCCAGTATTCTTGCCTGGGAAATTCCACAGGCAGAGGAGCCCGGTGGGCTACAGTCCATGGAGTTGCAAAGAGTCGGACATGAATTAGTGATTAACACACTTGTGCTTTTCAATATATCTCCATTTTAAATAAGATTAGACAAATTAATCTCAAATGTGGACTTGTTCAAGGTCACACAGCCCAGAAGTAGTGGAAGAAAGTAACCTCCTGTCTGCAATATACTCAGATATTTGTGTGGAAAATCAGTAAATGAGAAAAATGCTGGACAAGAAAAAAAATGGGACTTGGGAAAGAATATTGAGATGTTGACAAAACTCAAGGGAAGTGGTTCATTTAAAAGAATCGTGGCTGGAAAGTATTGATTCTGCCTGAAAGCTGACTTACAAATTGGATGATCATCAGTTTCAATTCACATCCTACTCCAGTAAGATTGTGAAAACAAGTCCAATTCTCTGCTGTCCTACCTGTTACAGCAGTGTGGTTTCAAAGTTTGTTGGGTTTGTGAGTTGTCAAGTATCTAGGGAAGGACTGATTTATCCTAATGCTTAAAAACAAGCATCATGTATTTAAAAAAATCAAATACAAACGGGCTATGGTGCAGAAATCCAGAAGTATGTATAATGCTATTTGACATAATCAGCTGAATGCCGCACTTTCAGGCTGCACTGTGTTCACGTTTCTGGAGAAGGAAATGGCCACCCACTCCAGTATCCTTGCCTGGAGAACCCCATGGATGGAGGAGCCTGGTGGGCTGCAGTCCATGACGGGGTCGCAGAGAGTCACACGACTGAGCTCGCCCGCACTTGTTCACGTTTCAGAGTAATCGCGGCTTAATCTTAATCTTAGCAGCATTTAGAAACACACCTTGACAAGGACACAACCGCCTCATGATTTCACTCGCAACACAAAGGCAGTTCAAGGAAATTCAGGGAAGTAGGAGCTATGACAGGAATATTCTGGGAGTGGGCTGTCACCTTCATTTCCCTCCTAACTCTCAGTCGTGCACCAGATACCGCATTTGGGCCGGGGTCCTGCTGCGCACGCCCCCTCATAACGAGGCAGCAGCGAGACAAATGGGGTGCAGGTCTCATCAGCGGGGCTTTCCCTGCTTCTCTTGATTTGTCAAAACACCTTCTCGTGGAAAGGCACCAACGGAAGCAACCGTTTTCTCCTCTGTGGCCGAGACAGCACGCTTTGGGCGGGTGCTGGCCCACAGAGCCCGAGAGCCCCTTGACTATAAAAGCCCTTGGCAAGTCTCCTGGAGTTCTGAGAGCCAGTCTCTTTCTACCCCGTTTCGCTCTGTGCTCCGCGCCAGGCTCTCTTCCAGTTAAGGACTGAAAGCATGCTCTTCTGTACACAAAAATCAGGTTTATGTCTTTGTACTGGAAAATGAAGCAATTATTTCCCCTTCCAATAGATCCCGCGTCCTCGGCGTTGGCACTGGAGCTACCCGCTGCTGTCAGCAAGGCGGGGACGCGGGTGGAAGGTTCATTAAGCAGAGCCCCGCTGACTCTGACCATTGATCCAGCCGCCAGCACGGGCGCTTCGGCCGGTGCGGCCCCCGCCCCGCTCCAGGGACAGCCAACCAGAGGGAACGGCCCTCATGCCCGCGCTTTGAGAGGCAGAGAGCAGTTTGATTTCAATTGCCAACCTGTCCACCAGCTTGAGAAATCAGGTTTCAATCTCCCGAGGGCAAAAAGGACGGGTCACTTGCGTGTGCGTGTGTGTGTGTGTGCGTGTGTGTGTGTGTGTGTGTGTGGTGCCTTCTCATAGGCCAAACCACAGGAATTCACCTGGTAACTTACAAATGAGGAATTCAGAACGTACTCTGAAGAGGCTTTAGTCTTCTTTAGACATACCTTTATACCCTGAGACCTAGGATTACACATCAGTGCCAGGGGTGTAAAATGAGCATGCTTAAATTTGATCCGAGTCCTTACAGAAAACCGTGTCCCCCTTTTTGTGTGTGCCTTTGGTGACAAAGTTTGATTTTTTAAAAACCTCCTTCTGCTAAATCATCCACCTAGGATGCTTATTGCTTTCCATAAGATTTTTGATGAATGCCCTTCTCTCCAACTTGATGCTGTGAGACTCCAGAAGTGATTAAAAATGTAGAAACTAACCTTACTGTGGTATATCCAGGACACCCTTGTTCCCTCTGCCTTCTACACTGTATGGTTTTCTCTTAAATACATCTTCTGCCAATTAGCTAGTGATGTGTCTTTTGGTTCCACAGGCATGACCACTTTACAAACAGCAACGTGCCAGCTCCCCGGCTTCAGCAGGGGGACCCTCTGCTCTGTCTGTAGAGAATTGAACTGATCATATGATGAGACTTTCCATTTTCAGGGCATATTATTCCACAGTTAAAGGACAGATTCTTTCCATTCTCCCTACCCTCTCCTTCCCCACTGTGTCCACAATACATTCTCTCCGTCTCTCTCTCTGTTCCTGCCTGCAAATAGGCTCATCTGTACTTTCTATTTTTCCTTTGTCCATGGAATGCTCCAGGCAAGAATGCTGGAATGGATTGCTATTCCTTTCTCCAGGGGATCGTCTCAACCCAGGAGTCGTCAAGCCTGGGTCTCCCGCACTGCAGGCAGATCCTTTACGGCTGAGCTACCAGGAAGCCTCCTAGATTCCATACATGTGAGTTAATGTATGATGCTCTTTCTTTTCTTCCTGACTTCCGTCACTCTGCGTGGTAGACTCTAGGTTCACCCACATCATTACAAATGACCCAGTTTCATTCCTTTTCATGGTGGGATGAACTGAGAGAGAGAAGCACATATGTACTCTACCGCGTGTAAAATAGACCGCTAGTGGGAAGCTGCTGTGCAGCGCAGGGAGCTCAGCTCGCTGCTCTGTGATGACCTGGGGGGTGAGAGGGAGGTTGAAGCGGGAGGGGATATATAACACCAAGTATGCATTACTGTTCAAAACCCTTGCCTCTCTGTGTTGTAAATAAACCCCAAGTCACTCTAATTATAGAAGGAATAGCAATGATATATAGCACAGGGAACTATGCTCAATGTTTTGTAAAAACCTATAAAGGAAAAGACCCAAAAAAGGATATACGTGTATAACCGAATCACTTTGCTGTACACTTCAAACACACCACTGAAAATTAACTATATTTCAATTTATGAAAGAAATGACACATAATTCAGCAGTTCTTTGAGGAATTCTCTTCCTTCCCCACCACCACCCACCTCTGCCGCCACATACTGGTTCTTCCATGGGCACTAAGCATTTTTTAAATCCAAACTAATGAAAAGATGGAATTGTATGTATCTAACATTTTATGTGATGTTGTACATCCTATCTCGCACGTAATTTGAGTCATTCACCTATTTCATGAGAAGAGATTAAACCTTGTCATTTTTCTAACTCTGCACCTACTTCTCAGTGATTTTTAAAGTCCTCACTCTTGATAATATACACACTATTTAAATAATTCTTGGGCTTCTAATAAGATTTTTATATTTTAAGTCATAAACGACTGTCCTTTGATTAAACTAGAACAGGGTCTATAAAATGACTTGGGAGAGTGGCCGACAGAATTTTGTGGTTTTTCTAGGAGTTCCCGGTATCTATACAGTTTTATCTTAGTGCTGGCTATGAAGATGAAAGACCGTGATCGCTGCAGTGAAAGAGGGGTCCATGCTGTGTCAACGGTCCAGGCATTCAAGGCTCACCCTGAGAAAATTCCCCTGTGCCCTGCTAACAGACCAGATTAATAACAGGAAGCACAGCCAAGAATTACAGGGTAACTTCCTGCCTCCAAAGTTTTTCTTTTCTGTGACTTTAGTTTACATTAATCACTTGGCTGGTGACTCTCAGTCAAGAAGATTTTGTCCCCTCCCCCCCGGGACACTGTCAATATGTGGACACATTGCCTAGGAGTAATGATGGGCAGGAGGAGGATGCTGCAGACACCCAGTGGATGACATCCAGAGACGCTGCTAATGTGACAAGGCATGGGTCAGCCCCAGATGTCAGTAACACAGAGGTCGAGAGATCTCAGGAACACTGGAGAGATGCCATGAAACGGGAAACTGGGAACTAAGTTGGCTTCCCACGTGAAGACCGTGGCCATGAAAATTATCAGACTGAGAGCTGTTAGTTATATGATATAGAATAATTGTCCTTAAAAGTGTTCTTCCACTAAAGGCAAACAGAGGCTCATTCTCCCTTCCTAATTCAGCATGATGTAGATTACGATGCATTTCTACAAGGAGACGTGGTGTAGCTGAGAATGCAGAAGGGAAAATAATGTATGATATAGCTGAGAATGCAAAAACAGGAAAAGAAATTTTTTTTGGTCTTCCAAGCTAAGTCAATAGCGTAAGCAATAATAGCTTTGCCCCCCTTGAAACTTGCCTTTCATTCCTGTGAGATATTGGTGACAACNATGACATCCAGAGACGCTGCTAATGTTACAAGGCATGGGTCAGCCCCAGGTGTCAGTAATGCAGAGGTCGAGAGATCTCAGGAACACTGGAGAGATGCCATGAAACGGGAAACTGGGAACTAAGTTGGCTTCCCACATGAAGACCGTGGCCATGAAAATTATCAGACTGAGAGCTGTTAGTTATATGATATAGAATAATTGTCCTTAAAAGTGTTCTTCCACTAAAGGCAAACAGAGGCTCATTCTCCCTTCCTAATTCAGCATGATGTAGATTACGATGCATTTCTACAAGGAGACGTGGTGTAGCTGAGAATGCAGAAGGGAAAATAATGTATGATATAGCTGAGAATGCAAAAACAGGAAAAGAAATTTTTTTTGGTCTTCCAAGCTAAGTCAATAGCGTAAGCAATAATAGCTTTGCCCCCCTTGAAACTTGCCTTTCATTCCTGTGAGATATTGGTGACAACCTAAAAAAGCATATCTCATTTCTTCAGAAACGGCACCCCTTTAATAACTTATACATGTTAAGTTCGAATACAAAATATAATTTTGAAGTCAAATAATAAAAAAACTGCTTCATTTCTTGAGATGTTTGTGATCTACAAATCCATTAGTCAACATGTTATAAGTTTATATGTAGTTACATTTCTGTGTAGTAGTGAAACTGAGCAGTACTCTGTGGTCTCTGCCCCTCATGCCCTTTGTCTATGGAAAAGCCTTGCGTGCTCGTGCTCAGGTGCACCTGACGCTCAGCAACCCCACGCGCTGTGGCCAGCCAGGCTCCTCTGTCCATGGGACTTCCCAAGCACGAATGCTGGAGTGGGTTGCCANTCATTCCTGTGAGATATTGGTGACAACCTAAAAAAGCATATCTCATTTCTTCAGAAACGGCACCCCTTTAATAACTTATACATGTTAAGTTCGAATACAAAATATAATTTTGAAGTCAAATAATAAAAAAACTGCTTCATTTCTTGAGATGTTTGTGATCTACAAATCCATTAGTCAACATGTTATAAGTTTATATGTAGTTACATTTCTGTGTAGTAGTGAAACTGAGCAGTACTCTGTGGTCTCTGCCCCTCATGCCCTTTGTCTATGGAAAAGCCTTGCGTGCTCGTGCTCAGGTGCACCTGACGCTCAGCAACCCCACGCGCTGTGGCCAGCCAGGCTCCTCTGTCCATGGGACTTCCCAAGCACGAATGCTGGAGTGGGTTGCCATTTCCTCCTCCAGGGAATCTTCCTGACCCAGGGATCGAAACCACGTCTCCCGCATCTGCTGCACTGGCAGGAGGATTCATTACTACGGAGCCTCCTGGGAAGCCCCAGAAAAACTTTAGCCAAAGGATAAGTTTAATCAGAGAAATGAGAAAATTCAGAAACAAAGGTAAAGAGTCAAAGGAGACCAGGTAATAATACAGTCATTAAGCAAAGCCAAGGGCCTTTAGTTCCTTCTCAAGGGCCACAGATAACCTTCTGAGCCATATCCTGTGAGCTGTCTCGCAGGTACTAAACCCCACCAGCTGGAAGAAGTTAACTACATAATGACAGACTGCAGCCGTGAAGTTAGCTGCCACAATTCTGAGAAACGGCCTCAAGAAATGGAAAAAACCCAACAACCCTGGAACTGAAGACCAACTGGACCTGAAACAATCAAGGCGACACTGATCAGACCTTCTGTGACCGATGTGAAGATGACTGTCAGAGCTGCCTGTGCTGTTTCTGCATGAAGCCCCCTCCTGCCTAGAAAAGCCCTTGCCCACTGATTGTCAGTGGTGGGAATCAGCCTTTGAACAGGAGTCTCCTCTACCCCTGACCCCCTTCAANCCCCCCTGCCAGTTGCCAGCATCCTAAATAAAGCAAACTGTCCTTTCCACCACCCTGGCCTCTTTAATGGCTTCTGAGCAGACAGCAGCAGCCAGACCCCACTTTCGGTTACAGTAGTCCATGAGTAACCAAGTTTGTGAAACTAGGCAAAAGTTGTCAGCCTTCTGTATTTAATTCCAGCCACTTGTTCTTATCAGCTTCTCCACGTTACTTGTTGGATATTCATCCCCTCTGTCTGATTTTGCTAATATTGTAGAGCTGCTTGCCTCTTTTAAAAAGTAGTTTCTGAGCGCTACTCCATCTCAGGAGTCAGAAGTTACGCATATACGTTATATTTCTATTGAGCACATGTTTTCAATAGAAAAACTGATTTAGAAACTGCTTCTTCTGATTCAGAGTATGGTTTGCAGAGTTAATATAGTAGAAGGTGAATGGCTGTAACAAGACCTCTTATTATCTTATACTTGTTCTATAGATTTCAGCTGGTTGATGATTCTAAATCCTAGTTTGTAAGTAAGCCTCATCAGAGCAGAAATTCGGTTTACTTTGTATACTGTTGTAGCTTTAATAATTAGCTCACTGCTGGCCCAAGATGGGACTCTATAAATATTTATATTCACGTGTCGTTCCTCCTGGGTTTCCCAGGTGGCTCAGTGGTAAGGAGTCCGCCTGCCCAGCAGGAGATGCAGGTTTGATCCCTGGGTCAGGAAGATCCCCTGGAAGAGAAAATGGCAATCCACTGCTGTATCCTTGCCTGGAGAATCCTATGGACAGAGGGGCCTGGCAAGCTACAGTCCATGGGGTCACAAAGGGAGAGCAACTGAGGAGGCATGCAGGCATTGTTGCTGCTGGAACAAATTATCTCAAATTTGATGACTTAAACACAAATGCATTTCCTTACAGTCTTGTAGGTTGGAAGCCAGTCCTGCATGAGTCTAGCTGGTCGAACATCAAGTCTGGGCAGGGCTGTGTTCCTTCTGGAGGCTCTGGGGGAAACCCTTCTGGACTTTCCTGCTTCTAGGACCCCCACAAGCCCCCTTTCCTCCAGTGTCAATCTAGCTAGGTGAGTGACATCCGTTTCAAGCCGCCCTCTCTGCAACCCAGAAGGGCTCTCTGCCTTTAAAGCCTCACGTGATTAGATTGTGTCCACCTGGATAAGCCAGGCAACTCCCTCATCCCAAGATCCCGGATCTTAACCGCATTCTCAGTCTCTTTTGCGGACTCTTTACCACTGAGCCACCTGGGAAGTCCCCTCTTTTGCCAAATAAAGTAACATATTGACAGGCTTCTAGGATGAGGGTATGGACATCGTTGGCAACCTACCACAGTATCTGTTAAATAAAAAGGACTTCTAGGACCATCTCATTACTTTCCAGTTCCAAATCCGCTCATCTGCTTCTAACCTTGTGTCGAGCCCTGCCGGCACCTCACCAGGCACAGCTCCTTCCAGCGGGCACTGAGGCCATTCCCCCAAGAGTCCCTCGCCTTGGCTGACCTGGCTCCTTCTCCTCCTGGGTCCGCCTGCTCTCTGTTCTTATCTCGTCACCGGGTCTCAGGGCTATCAGCTGTCATCATCATCCCCAGTGGACAGGAACGAAGAAGCATCTTCCCAGGTGACTTGTGGAGAAGTTGGGGAAAAGACACTAAGGGGAAAGCAAAGCCTCTCTGCCCTGAGCTGCGGGCACACCACAGCCGGCTCGCTGGCGTCCGCCGCACACTGCTGTCCACGTTTATTCACGGCCCCGTGGAGCCCGGGCAAGACCCAGGGCTGCATCAGGGTCAGAATCAAGTTACAAACACAAAAAGGTGCTTCAAGCTTAATAAAGAGGTCCTCTTGGGTTTGATTCATCCCTTCCTGACAGTATATTTGGTTTTCCTGAAGCGAGCAGATCACAAGTAACACATTTTGCTGTTTGGTGCTGGAAGCAAGGACAGTGGCAAAAGCAAGCAATGATAGTTTATCTGGCCTTTCAAAAACGTTGAGTGGACACAGGTATGTTTTAAGGTCTGCTTCAAGTGCTGAGGATATGGAAGTAAGAAGAAACCCAGAGACACTTTCTAAGCGTTCTTTTTAATATGGANTGTTTGGTGCTGGAAGCAAGGACAGTGGCAAAAGCAAGCAATGATAGTTTATCTGGCCTTTCAAAAACGTTGAGTGGACACAGGTATGTTTTAAGTTCTGCTTCAGGTGCTGAGGATATGGAAGTAAGAAGAAACCCAGAGACATTTTCTAAGCGTTCTTTTTAATATGGAGCATTTTAAAAGTCTTTATGGACTCTGTTACAATATTGCTTCTGTTTCATGTTTGGGTTTTTTTTTTTTTTTGGGCCACTGCACGTATGGGATCTTAACTCCCCCACCAGGGATCAAACCCACAGCCTCTGCACTGGAAGGCAAAGTCCTAACCACTAGTCTCCCAGGAAAGTCCCCTCAAAGACACGGGACTAACGGTCTGGCTTATTAGAAAGAAGTAAAGTCTGCAGAAAGCAGGTAGCAAAATGCCAAGAGCATGGCCACGAGACAAGGTTGGCAAGCTGGTGGCTGGAGGTGGCTTGTGTGCATTACGTCACTGTGTATTGTTGTCAAGGAAAAGTAATCATTATTCTATGTACTGTTTCTCAGTAACAGCAAAGCACATATTACTGAGCAGTGCATCAGCCACCTGGAACTGTCCTAGGCACTTGTATTTCTCGCAGCGACACCACAAGCTTNGCTGGAGGTGGCTTGTGTGCATTACGTCACTGTGTATTGTTGTCAAGGAAAAGTAATCATTATTCTATGTACTGTTTCTCAGTAACAGCAAAGCACATATTACTGAGCAGTGCATCAGCCACCTGGAACTGTCCTAGGCACTTGTATTTCTCGCAGCGACACCACAAGCTTGTTACTATTATTATCATTTTACACGTGGGATAATTGAGAAGGGTTTACAGAAAGGTTAAATGTCACGCCTCCCAGGAACAGATGGGGAGTGGCAGAGACAGGATTTAGAACCCAGACCTTCTACACTTTAGGCAACCCTGTAAGGAAATGTGTACTATGTTTCCAAAAATGTCACATAATGTGGTTAGAATAAAAAAGGGACATCATCACTTTCTGATAATTCATAGGGCTAGCTATATATCCATAGAGTGAGTGTGCTTTTTTGTAGATATTAACAGTGTGCTTCAATTTTTAAAAGATGAATATCATGGTGTCTCAAAGACCACCTCTAAATTCTCTGTAAATTTTATAGAAAAATGTATTTTCCTGCTGGTACTATTGGGCTGTATTTATAGATAAAGGGAGAGCACAGAGAGAGGTTGTTGGTGTCTGTGAGGAAGACGTGGGAGCTTCCGGGAGGAAAGAGACCCCAAAGGAATTATGCTCTTTTATTTTCCATGTTTCTGATGCTTTGACATCTGGGGTCTTGCTGACCCTGGAGAGACTGCCCTTCCCGGGTTCAGACAGTTCCTAGAGACACCACATGACTCCTCTGCTGGCAACACTTTCATATGCAAAGTAACCAACCCAGCACCCACCCCCAGCGGCTTCTTTATCAGACTCTTTCAGAATGCATGCTCAATCCCCTGACTCTATGACCCCATGGACCACAGTCAGACAGGCTCCTCTGTCCGTGAGCTTTCCCAGGCAAGAATACTGGACTGGGATGCCATTCCCTACTCCAGGGGATCTTCCCCACCCAGGGAATGAGCTTGTGTCTGCACTGGCTGGCAGATTCTTTACCATTGATCCACCAGGGACTGTTGGAGCCCTGCACCCCAGAGTTCACTGACATTATTCTGATTTAATTCTGCTTAGGGCTTCCCAGGTGGCACTAGTGGTAAAAAATCTGCCTGCCAATGCAGGAGACGCATCCCCTGGAGTAGGAAATGGTAACCCACTCCAGTATTCTTGTCTGGAACATCCCATGGCCAGAGGCTGGCGGTCTACAGTCCATGGAGTTGCAAAGAGGTGGACACNAGGAGACGCATCCCCTGGAGTAGGAAATGGTAACCCACTCCAGTATTCTTGTCTGGAACATCCCATGGCCAGAGGCTGGCGGTCTACAGTCCATGGAGTTGCAAAGAGGTGGACACGACTGAGTGAGCGTGCGCGCGCACACACACACACACTCACAATCCTGTCCAGCTGCTCACCGTACCTCTTTCCTTTCCTAAAAGTGAAAGTTGCTCAGTTGTGTGCGACTTTGTGACCCCATGGACTATAAAGTCCATGGAATTCTCCAGGCCAGAATACTGGAGTGGGTAGCCTATCCCTTCTCCAGGGGATCTTCCCATCCCAGGGATCAAATCCAGGTCTCCCGAATTGCAGGTGGATTCTTTACCAGCTGAGCCACCAGGGAAGCCCAAGAATGCTGGAGCGGGTAGCCCATCCCTTCTCCAGGGGATCTTCCCAACCCAGGGGTCAAACTGGGGTCTCCTGCACTGTAGGCGGATTCTTCACCTACTCAGTTCCTGAAAGAGCTGCAATAAAGATTCTTGCCCAGGAGCCCCCCTGGTTGCCTCCAGGGATCTCCTTGTGGTTCCTGTGTGGCATGGTGTAACCCCTTCCCACGGGAACTGTGAGCAACAAGCCACCCTCCAATGACATCTGTGTCCTGATCTGCCCATCTCACTCTGCTTGAATAAGGACAGAACCCGTATTTTAAAACTTACCCTCTGCTGAAGAGGAAAAAGGGGTGGGGGCTGGGAGGAAACTTACCCTCTGTTCACTATTTCCACCACATATTTTACTAACTTGTGATACACTTGAGTGAGTAATTTTCCTCTACATTTANAGGAAATGGTAACCCACTCCAGTATTCTTGTCTGGAACATCCCATGGCCAGAGGCTGGCGGTCTACAGTCCATGGAGTTGCAAAGAGGTGGACACAACTGAGTGAGCATGCGTGCACGCACACACACCACACACACTCACAATCCTGTCCAGCTGCTCACCGTACCTCTTTTCTTTCCTAAAAGTGAAAGTTGCTCAGTTGTGTGCGACTTTGTGACCCCATGGACTATAAAGTCCATGGAATTTTCCAGGCCAGAATACTGGAGCGGGTAGCCCATCCCTTCTCCAGGGGATCTTCCCAACCCAGGGGTCAAACTGGGGTCTCCTGCACTGCAGGCGGATTCTTCACCTACTCAGTTCCTGGAAGAGCTGCAATAAAGATTCTTGCCCAGGAGCCCCCCTGGTTGCCTCCAGGGATCTCCTTGTGGTTCCTGTGTGGCATGGTGTGACCCCTTCCCATGGGAACTGTGAGCAACAAGCCACCCTCCAATGACATCTGTGTCCTGATCTGCCCATCTCACTCTGCTTGAATAAGGACTGAACCCGTATTTTAAAACTTACCCTCTGCTGAAGAGGAAAAAAGGGGGGGGGGCTGGGAGGAAACTTACCCTCTGTTCACTATTTCCACCACATATTTTACTAACTTGTGATACACTTGAGTGAGTAATTTTCCTCTACATTTAACCTCAAAAGATTGAAGACTCATTAGGGACAAGTGAGTTCTAGACACTATGAACATTCCAAAACTGGATAANGGGGCTGGGAGGAAACTTACCCTCTGTTCACTATTTCCACCACATATTTTACTAACTTGTGATACACTTGAGTGAGTAATTTTCCTCTACATTTAACCTCAAAAGATTGAAGACTCATTAGGGACAAGTGAGTTCTAGACACTATGAACATTCCAAAACTGGATAAGTCACGGCTTTTGTTGGTAAAGACTCTTTCAACCATGGGTGATAACATCGTACACTGATAATAAACACTGGGCTTCCCTGATAGCTCAGTTGGTGAAGAATCTGCCTGCGATGCAGAAGACCCCGGATCAATTCCTGGGTCAGGAAGACCCACTGGAGGAGAGGCAGGCTACCCACGCCAGTGTTCTTGGGCTTCCCTGGTGGCTCAGCTGGTAAATACACTGCAAGGAAGAAAATGTGAGCTATTAAAGGGGATCAAACAAAAGATTCTGGAAGCTTAGAAGGAGGCAAACGACAACCGAACTTGTTAGGGCGGCCGAGAAGGCTCCTGTGAAACAGCTTCCTGGGTTACGGGCTAAGTTCTCCTGCACTGAAGAATGAAATGAGAGGGGAATAAGGACACATGAAATATATATTCAATATTGAATATAAGGGCAGGTGTTTTTTTGCAGGAAGTGTCCTGTCTTTACACCCAAGAAGCATGCTTGCCTCTGCCTACACTTTACTGGTACAGAACTGTGGTCCCCCTGACCCCAATTTTAGTAGACAATTAACTTAAGGGTAAACTCAAGTATTGGGTTGGCCAAAACATTCATTTGGGTTTTCCATACCATCTTACAGAAAAACCGAAACAAATGTTTTGGGCACACTGTGTGGATCACAACAGACTGTGGGAAATTCTGAAAGAGATGGGCATACCAGACCACCTTTGAGAAACCTCTATGCAGGTCAGGAAGCAACAGGTAGAACTGGACATGGAAAAACAGACTGGTTCCAAATAGGAAAAGGAGTACGTCAAGGCTGTNTGGTCCCCCTGACCCCAATTTTAGTAGACAATTAACTTAAGGGTAAACTCAAGTATTGGGTTGGCCAAAACATTCATTTGGGTTTTCCATACCATCTTACAGAAAAACCGAAACAAATGTTTTGGGCACACTGTGTGGATCACAACAGACTGTGGGAAATTCTGAAAGAGATGGGCATACCAGACCACCTTTGAGAAACCTCTATGCAGGTCAGGAAGCAACAGGTAGAACTGGACATGGAAAAACAGACTGGTTCCAAATAGGAAAAGGAGTACGTCAAGGCTGTATATTGTCAACCTGCTTATTTAACTTCTATGCAGAGTCCATCATGAGAAACACTGGGCTGGAAGAAGCACAAGTTGGAATCAAGATTGCCGGGAGAAATATCAGTAACCTCAGATATGCAGATGACACCACCCTTATGGCAGAAAGTCAAGAAGAACTAAAGAGCCTCTCGATGAAAGTGAAAGAAGAGAGTGAAAAAGTTGGCTTAAAGCTCAATATTCAGAAAACTAAGATCATGACATCTGGTCCCATCACTTCATGGCAAATAGATGGGGAAACAGTGGCAACAGTGGCTGACTTTATTTTCTTGCGCGCCAAAATTACTGCAGAAGGTGACTGCAGCCATGAAATTAAAAGACGCTTGCTCCTTGGAAGAAAAGTTACTACCAACCTAGACAGCATATATTTAAAAGCAGAGACATTACTTTGCCAACAAAGGTTCATCTAGTCAAAGCTATGGTTTTTCCAGTAATCATGTATGGATGTGAGAGCTGGACTATAAAGAAAGCTGAGGGCCGAAGAACTGGTGCTTTTCGACTGTGGTGTTGGAGAAAACTCTTGAGAGTCCCTTGGACAGCATGGAGTTCTAACCAATCCAGCCTAAGGGATATCAGTCCTGACTATCCATTGGAAGGACTGATGCTGAAGCTGAAACTCCAATACTTCGGCCACCTGATGCAAAGAACTGACTCATTGGAAAAGACCGTCATGCGGGAGGGATTGTGGGCAGGAGGAGAAGGGGACGCCAGAGGATGGGATGGTTGGATGGCGTCGCTGACCCTATGGACCTGAGTTTGAGTGAACTCTGGGATCTAGGGACGGACAGGGAGGCCTGGCATGCCGCAGTTCATGGAGTCGCAAAGAGTCAGAAACGACTGAGTGACTGAACTGAACTGAAAATATATTTGTTTATTTTCAAAGAAAGGATCTCCAGAAGATCAGATTTGATGTTTTGTTTTCAATAACCAGGAGGGAGATTTTGACTTAAAGCAGAATCCTACAGAAGAGAAAGCTTAGTTTTTAAGCAGCAGCCATTTGCTTGGCTCTGTTCAGAAGCTCCCAGTGGCCGCAGGCTGGCAGAGTACACAGCAGCCATCAAAAATGATTGCTTATGTGGTTCAAGAGCCTGACAGCACAGAGAAATGGAAATTCCTGCTAGAAAACGCTATCTTCCCAAACCCGGAAGAGCCACAGATTTGCTGGCGAGCGAGGGCTGCTGTCGCGGGCTCTGTCCTGCGATCAGGCGTCGCAGGGCTTCGGGCTGGCCTCCCTCCCAGGCGGGGGTGTCACAGCCCATGAGGACACCCCCTTGGCCTCGCGTCGAGCCGAGTCAGCGCGCCGTCAGCCGCAGGGAACAGAGGCAGAGATCACGACGCGCGGGAAGAAAGACACGCTTCTCTACCTGCCCGCCTCCCCTCTGCCCTTACAGCCAGCGCGGAAAGGGGGCTTTGAAGTGACAGTATACCAAATTGCAATCAACAAACAGAAGGAAACTATTGATTTCCTTATTCTTTGAAGAGCTAAGAAGCAGGTACGGGAAACTGTGAAGAGCATTATCCCAGGGCTCAGTGAGGCAGCTCTCGGAGCAGAACCTGGCGGAAGATCACCGGCTGCCCAGAGACCGCGGCGCTTTGTGTGCGTATCTCTGAGTATGGAGAAGTCGAGCGAAGAGGTGCTCACGCCTTGCTTTGCAGGGCAAGGGCCTAGGAGGCGCCTGAGTTCTTTGATTCTCTCACCCATTTGTGTCTGAGCTGCTGTGCTGGCCACTAGCATTCTCCCCACCCCTCCCCTTTTAACATGTAGGTACTTTATTATTTATTTTGTTTCATTTTGGCTGTGCTGGGCCTTCTTGTGGCCTGCACTTTCTCTTGCTGCAGTGCAGGGAGGGGCTTCTCTAGTTGTGGCTGGTTGCTTAGATGCCCTGACCAGGGATCAAACACATGTCCTCTGCATCAGAAGGCGTATTCTCTATCCACATCCCCTGGACCCCCAGGGAAGCCCTGGGACTGGCATTCTGAACCACAGCCCTCGAGCCAAAGTCGACCTCCCCTAATTACTAATCGCACGGTTTTTCTGCATCTGAGTCTCCAACGAATCCATACACTTTGACGAGATCAAGGGGTTTGCCAAATCCTCCACTACAGATTATATACATTTTTCTAAAGCATGGAGAATTTTGTGATGATGAATCTCACTAATGTAAATCCTTCATCCTTCAGATTCACAAATGTGATCCATAAGTAACTTGTATCGTTTTAAAGATTCTGCCTGTAAGTGATATGAGCCTTGTCCTTCTCACAGATGTCATGATTGTGTGGGAAGGCATCAGTAGGGGACAGGATCTGAGCAGAGTCGGCCCTAGGAGGTCAGTCTTGCATTTTACTCAGCTAAGAATGGCTGACCTCTGGAATTCCAGCTTCATAAACTGCACTTTACAGGACTCTCAACAATTGTCTTCAAACCTACTCCAAAAGGCCTCTAACGTTGAGATGCTATATTTCATTTCTGACGCTTAATCTATGAGGATGTCCCTGGAGAGCTATCATGCCTTTAAAATAATTTACCCATGTTCTAACAATGGAGTCCATACCGAGGGTGCTATCAGAAAGCGCTGGGCTTTACCAATGGGTTCAATAGGTAGGTTAGATGCAAACTTTGTTAGGAGTTACTGGAGAACTAGAGTTTATCAGAAAAAGTAAGCAGTTTATTCCAGTAGTTAATAACATGCTCTGAGTGTCACTCATATGTGAATGCCACCCTTTTTATCATCAGCTAAACATTTCTCATGGGTTCCCAAGGGGGCACTAGTGGTAAAGAACCTGCCTGCTAGTGCCGGAGTCCTAAGAGACACGGGTTCGATCCCTGGGTCGGGAAGATCCCTGGAGAAGGAAATGGCAACCCCCTCCAGTGTTCTTGCCTGGAAAATCCCATGGACAGAGGAGCCTGGCGGGCTACAGTCCGTGGAGTCACAAAGGGTCGAGCATGACTGAGCTCATACACATACACAAGCTTGACTTTTTTTTCCTTTCTCTGCTACCTAGAACTCTGTGACTCCCTGAGTTTCTTCAAAAGTAGAGATTTAAAAAATAAAGCTATTTCAGGTTTGATTGCAAGGGGGAAAAAAGCCCTTTCACATAGTACCTTTTGNAGACACGGGTTCGATCCCTGGGTCGGGAAGATCCCTGGAGAAGGAAATGGCAACCCCCTCCAGTGTTCTTGCCTGGAAAATCCCATGGACAGAGGAGCCTGGCGGGCTACAGTCCGTGGAGTCACAAAGGGTCGAGCATGACTGAGCTCATACACATACACAAGCTTGACTTTTTTTTCCTTTCTCTGCTGCCTAGAACTCTGTGACTCCCTGAGTTTCTTCAAAAGTAGAGATTTAAAAAATAAAGCTATTTCAGGTTTGATTGCAAGGGGGAAAAAAGCCCTTTCACATAGTACCTTTTGTACCGATAACAAAGCTAGAAATGTACTTGCTTTCAAGATAAGTCGGCAGGAATAGAGATTCGGACGTTAAGAGAGTGGACGTGTGGACACAGGTGGGGAGGGAGGGGAGGCGGGGCTGACGAGTGTGCACTGTCGAGTGTGCACTGGATAGCTCGAGGGGGGCTGCTGTAGCCCAGGAGGCCAGCGCGCTGCTCTGTGATAACCTGGAGGGAGGGGTGGGGGAGGAGACGGAGGGAGGCTCCCAAGGGAGGGGATGTATGAACACAGCTCATTCGCTTTGTCCAACAGCAGAAACCAGTGTAACATTGTACAGCAGCTATATTCTAGTTAAAAATAAAATAATAACTGACAAGGAGCTACTGTATAGCACAGGGGGCTCTGCTTAATATTCTGTAACAACCCAAACAGGAAAAGAACCTGTGAAAGAACAGACAAACGTGTATTTGTAACTGAATCACTGGGCTGTATCACAGCATCGTTAGTCTCACCTGTGCGTGCGTGCTCCGCCACCTCAGTCGTGTCCAACTCTTTATGGCCCCACGGACTGTAGCGTGCCAGGCCCTCTGTCCATGGGATTCTCTAGACAAGAGTACTGGAGTGGGTTGCCATTTCCTTCTCCAGGGGATCTTCCCGACCCAGGGCTCGAACCTGTGCGGAAGCCCTAATATAAAACAATAAGTTAGAGAAAGACATGTGACAAGTGCTCTGAGTGTACAAAACGAGCAGCTCGCCAGGCCTTGGCAGGTGGCTCACAACACGGGGAGCATCAGGAGGGCTACCCACAGCTCGCTCCGCCCTCTCTTTCCTAACCCTCTCCAGGCTCTGCCACCTGAGCCGGAGTCAGGAGGACGAGTGTTACCTCCTAGAGAGCACACACATCTCACCTGAAAGCCTCTCTAGACGCTTAGGCACCTGTTTTCCTCCAGCATGTGCCCCTCCCCCCACCCTAATGTGGCGCTGGTAACTTTCTGATCACACCTCCAAGAGTTGGAATATTATTTGTCCACGCTTTTGGACAATTTAGTTTTTAGTGCTATCAAGTACATTTGAGGGTAGTTACCTAGTTATTTTTCTTTGATTATGAGCTATACTATTTGGCAGAAATACTCTGCATGTAGCTTCTGGTTGGGCTTCCCTGGTGAGCCCCAGGGAAGCTGACCCCAGCTCAGCTGGTAAAGAATCCACCCACAATGCAGGAGAGACCCCTGTTCAGGAGTTGGGAAGATTCTCTGGAGGAGGGCAAGGCAACACACGCCAGCATTTGTGCCTGGAGAATCCACATAGAAAGAGGAGCCTGGCAGGCTCTGGTCCACGGGGTCACAGAGCCAGGCATGACTGAGTGACGAACCATAGCACAGCTTCTGGTTAAAATCAGAATGAAGATTTTGTTTCCCTTTCACTACTTACATGCTTTCTGTGAGGGACATTTAGGATGTATTCGAATCACAAGACAACCTGTGGCTCTGTGTTTTCACAGCGTAACCACAGATGGGTTGGCACATGAGTCTAGGAGTATTTCTGGGCATCATTTCTATGCCAGCACGGCCGGCGGTAACCTGACTGATGGGAGTGACTGAGACCCACGTGAGCACAGCCCCCTGACCCCAAACCAAGTCTATTCCCAGCTCCACTTTCTCTCAACTGCATCCCAGCACCACCCACCCGAGAGATGTGGCCAGAGGGACGCTGGCCTGGAGAGAGACGCTGGTCTCGAGACACTACAGTTACAACGTTCTACTTTTGTGAGTTAGAAAAAACTCAAACCCAGGGATGATGTCAGTAGACTATTGAGCCCCCTTCTCAGGCTTTGGAGACTTCAGCCTTGTTAGTTTCGTGAAAAACATGACCCAGGTGCTAGACATCCAGACCGACTGTCAGGGGGCCCCGCAGCATATTAGAGCCTTGGAGAGCTGACTGCAGCTACCACCCCCTCCCTGCCCATGCCTGCCCCTGCCCGACAGCTCAGGGTCCCTGCTAACGGGCCATCTTCTCAGGGGGGTTCCTGCAAGACTAGGAAAGCTTCCTTCTGTCCACCTGACTGTGGGAGACTCCCCCCGAGACGCTGAGGGTGTCAGCTGCTCAGCGGCTCCCCGGTCCCCTCTCCCTTTACCCATCACTCTGATTCCTGTCTCATTTCCCTCAAAGGGGTGCAGGGGACAGAGGAATGAAACCATCACAAAGAAAACCTCCAGCCTGCACGAAGGCGCTGCTCTTCTCTAGTGCACTTCCTGATCTCTACCCAAAGGGTGTTCTCTTCTTGAGCTTTGGATGCGCGGGGAGGAGACGCACCAGCTGGACTCACAGCTCTCCTCCAGACTGAAACCCTCAAGCCGACTTCTTCTCTCCGTCTTCCCCAGCCATCCTCTCAGGACCTGAGGGGCTCGGGCTGGAGCAGGGAGCAGCGCCGGCCTCCGACGCGTTGTTGGCAAGGATGTCTGAGTACATCCTTGAAGTGGCGTCTGTGCCCAGTCACTGGTTGTATTCTCAGAAGCGTCCCTCTTTGGGGAACCCTCATTTCCAATTTCAGGGTAACCGCGGAAGAGAATTTCTAAGTCCGCCTTGTTCTGAACCCGGGTTGGCACCTTCACCAGCTCATGGGCCATCCCTCTCCATCACTTGCGCTTTCAGTCCGCGCTGCAGGCCTCCGCTCTGCTCGCGTCTCCTCTGTGTCCACGGTCTCCGCTTCTCCCCGCTTCTCCCTCTGAGTCCCCTTCATTTAAGGAAGATCGTGTTACATGCCAAAGAACTCCTCGATTCCAAGGAGCCTTAGGTGGCAAATGGTCCAGGTGCCTCATACCACGAGGAACAGACGGCTCTCCCTCCCAGACAAGTGTCTTTATATTTATTACAATATTTCTCAAATTGTGGTAAGAGTCACATACTCACATAATAGAAAGCGCACTGTTTTAACCATATTTAACGGAAAGGTCCAGCGGCACTAAACACGCTCACGATGTTGAGTAACTCTCACCACCATCTGGCTCCTAAAACGTGCCCCTTCCTCAGCTGAAGTGAGTGAGTGAAGTGAGTGAAAGCCATGCCCGACTCCTTGTGACCGCCCTGGGCTGTACCCCGCCAGGCTCCTCTGTCCACGGACCTCTCCAGGCCAGAATACTGCAGTGGGCAGCCCTTCCCTTCTCCAGGGGATCTTCCCAAGCCAGGAATGGAACCAGGGCCTCCGCACTGCAGGCGGATTCTTTCCGAGCTGAGCCACCTGGGCAGCCCTAACCCCGTCCCAGTTAAATAGGAAAGCTCCATCTGCCCCTTCCAGCCTCCCCTGCCCTGGCCCCGGCGTCCACCAATGCCTTTGCTCACTTGATGAAGGTAACTGTTCTGGTACCACATATAAATGGTATCAAGCAGTATTCAGACAAGTTATCTTTAAAAGCACCCTTTTTTTCTTTTAAAAAAAATTTTTATTTTTTTTTAATTGAAGGATAATTGCTTTACAGAATGTTCTTGTTTTCTGTCAAACCTCAACGTCAGTCAGCCACAGGTGTACATACGTCCCCTCCCTCGTGACCTCCCTCCCATCTCCCTCCCCACCCCACCCCTCTAGGCTGATAAGAGCCCCTGTTTGAGTTCCCTGAGCCACACAGCAAATTCCCTTCGGCTATCTATTTTGCATATGGTAATGTAAGTTTTAAAAGGACCCTTTCTTGATCTGTAGAACAATTTCTTGACTTCAGCCCCCTTTTAGCTGCCTGTAACAAGTAGTTACTCATTGAACCATCCTCCTCCTGTTGCAAAGTTTTTCTAAATATCTTCATATTTTGTTTTATCCTTGACTCTATGCTTGCTCCTTGGAAGAAAAGCTAAGACCAACCTAGACAGCATATTAAAAAGCAGAGACATTACTTTGCCAACAAAGGTCCATCTAGTCAAAGCGATGGTTTTTCCAGTAGTCATGTATGGATCATAAAAAAAGCTGAGAGCTGAAGAATTGATGCTTTTGAACTGTGGTGTTGGAGAAGACTCTTGAGACTCCCTTGGACTGCAAGGAGATCCAACAAGTCCATCCTAAAGGAAAGCAGTCCTGAATATTCATTGGAAGGACTGATGCTGAAGCTGAAACTCCAGTACTTTGGCCACCTGATGGGAAGAACTGAGTCATTGGAAAAGACCCTGATGCTGGGAAAGACTGAAGGCGGGAGGAGAACGGGGTGACCGAGGATGAGATGGCTGGATGGCATCACCGACTCAGCGGACGTGAGTTTGGGTGAGCTCCTGGAGTTGGTGATGGACAGGGAGGCCTGGCATGCTGCAGTCCACGGGGTCGCAAAGAGTCAGACATGACTGAGCGACTGAACTGAACTTCCCAGTCCACTGGCACACAAGATTGCATTTGTGTTTCTAACTTCACTGCTTCTTGGGTTGCTGAACATTCAGTAAGGAAGCATTCCTAAGGTACTGTTATGTTGGATAACTTTTTATTTGTTGGGAAAGATGAAGCCACTCTTTAATAGTCAGTAATCTTCGGAGGGAGATGTTTGTTTGCAACCACAAAGAAAGTCTGATTTAGCAAACTCTTAAATGTGGGTAGGGTACTTGCTTCAAATCAAAAAACCTCCAAAACAAATAAAATAACTCCCCCAAACCCCTGTGTGCACACATGCACCAAACACAAGAAACAACGATGAAAATTCACACTCTGTGTATTTAATGAGACTGTGGGAATGGGAAGGGTGGACTGCTCAGGAAGAATATATACTTTTTGATGTTTAAGAATTCTGTGCAGTGTAGAATCACAAAAGAGCAGGGAGAGAAGAGAGAATTCCCAAAAGAAAGTCTATCTTATTGACTGACAGACAAATCAATGGTGAATAGATTCTTTAAACTTTTTGAGTTTTTCAGTCAAAGATGAAAATTAAGTACAAACAGCCTAATTTGTACCATTCTTAGATTTTGAAGACACCAGGAAAAGGGCTTAACAAGGAGGTGCTCACCTGTCAAATGTCTTTAATGTGATTATATTAATAATGCCTTTTAGTTTGAAATGAGACTTTTTAAGTCTAATTTGTCAAGAGGCCAGCAAAAGCTCTACCAGATAAGTGGGTATCTTATGCAGCTAAAATAATGGAACGGTTTGTATCAGTCTTCAATTAAAAGAATATCTAATCCAGCACTCCATATAAGTCTTTTAGTTGACGTTAATGTCTAAGCCTTTATGCTGTTCAGAATTGTCTCATTCTTGTTTCCAGGAGGTGTTACCCCCAAAGCTCACAGCTGCACAGTGTATCTTAAATTCAACATGTAAGATATTCTTGCTGTTTGTCATCTTTCGTTTTAACTCATTTTTTTTTTACTTCATTGCCTACAATAATACCGTGCAAACACTAATTTTTATAGGACCATCTGTTCCTTTTTAACATATGAAAATTCTGGTTTTCTAAACTATACATCTGATAGCTGCATTTCTGTAGAACAAATAATCATATACATATATATAATAAGGACCATATATATAATAAGAAATATCAGAGTTGTATATATGTGTGTGTGTATGTCTGTGTGTATAAACAAGGAAGACTATTATAAAATAAGGAAGACTAAGCTCTCTCTCTCTGTATATGGAAGACCAGAGCTTTAAATAAAATGAAAAGCAGGTCAAATTGGTATCACAAGTCACAATATCTTGAATAGTTTTTCACCTTATTCAAGGAATGGTTTTGCCGATAGTCACCAACCATTAACATTTAACAGGTTAGAGTTCTTTTCCAAGAGTTGTAGCAACTTGATTCAGAGAAATATCTCCTCGTTAGGGGTGCAACAAGGTCCTCCCTGAAGAAACGATATGAGGCTACCAATATCTGCCCTCTGTCCTCCAAGGCATGCTAATCCCCGACTCTGGGTAGCTTTTCGAGACATCAGGTTCACGGAAGTGAATGTGCGTCTGATTTAGGTTAGAATTCCCAAATAACGGAAACAGCTCAGGAGGGACACTAGCCCGTGAGGCACCTTTGTCTAAATCAGAGAAGCAGAATCCCTGCCCTCGGAACATTTTATTTTCATCTGGTCAGAGACTGTAATAGACTACGTGATTTAGAACTAGACTCTCTACTGCCACCTGCTGGGAAAGTATTATAATAAATATGAGAATCTAAATGGCACACAGGCTTGTGGGGACTTGAAGTGAGACTGAGAAAACACTTTCTTTTTTAGTTTTCATTGTAATAAAGTTCATTTTCAATGTGACACCGTAATGTGAGGAACTTAACGAAAGGCCAGGCCTTGGTTTCTGTGTTAGCGTTGGCGCAGAAGTCAGTCTGTTGATGGAGCTCAATATTTCCATAATAATTAGAAGTCGTAGATTTGCTTTTACTGTTTTCCGATTAAAAAAAAGCAAAAGCCTCGGATGAGTGTCTAAATAATGCTTAATTTTAAACATGTGTAAGGACTAAACCATCGGATTTGATTTGCCATTTCAAGACCCATCTTTGCCCGATTCATGTACACAGGGGTAGTTCCAAGTTTGAGTGGGCCTGAAGCTTATATGCTTTTGGAAAATTTAAAGAGAAATGTACAAAATTATCAATACAGAGTTCAATACAAACGCAGGTAGGTATCCAGAATGAGGGAAGAAAACACAAGAAATAAAATTTTAAAAGCCTGACGAATGCCATGCAGGCACGCGTGCTTGCCCGGTCACTCTAGATGACTCTTTTTCGACCCCAGGGACTGTAGCCCACCAGGCTCCTCTGTCCAGGGCATTCTCCAGGGAAGAATACTTCCTCCTCCAGGGGATCTTCCCCACCCAGGGAATCAAACTCGCGTC
The DNA here is from genome assembly GCA_006408585.1 of Antidorcas marsupialis. NCBI lineage: Eukaryota > Metazoa > Chordata > Mammalia > Artiodactyla > Bovidae > Antidorcas > Antidorcas marsupialis. The sequence goes on from SJYB01003780.1 coordinate 261,892, forward strand.
TTCTGCGTCTCCTGCACTGGCAGGGAGGTTCTTCACCACTGTGTCACCTGAGAAACCCAGGCAGTCACAGTGTTTCTTATCAATTAGCTGCTTGCTTCTCTTGCTCTTGCCAGGAAAGTCAGGCTCTCTATTAAGGAAGCGCCCCCCTCCCTGCCCGCCCC
>SJYB01003780.1:262189-275657 GCA_006408585.1 Antidorcas marsupialis
CCCGCCCCACGCTTGATCTCGGCCCTAGGGTGCTGACTGTCCTTGATTTCTGCCATTCCTATGGGTTTTCTTTTTTTTCAGAATTTTCTTTCTTGCCAGCCAGCCCCTCTTTACTCCCATCTACTTTCCAGTCGATAATTCTGTGCATTGTCTGTCCACCTAAAATGACCGCCACACTCATCTCCTGCTGTGACCCGGGCTGATATTCCAGATCATGTGTACCCCCGTCTCAGCTGCCCCTTAGTGGTATGTACCCCAGCTTCTCCGCACGCTTTAACTAAAGGGAAAACGAGGGTGAGCCGGAGTAGGAGATGACCAAAATCTTAAGCCTATTGTCTTTGAAATAGTCGAACTTTTCAAATTTTACAAACTTATATTCCCCTGTGAACACATTTCTGGGTCATCACCCCAGACGTCGGAGGAGCCCGGGCCGTGAGGGGGCCTCGTCTTGAGCTTCAGGTCCGTCTGCAACCGTGTGCGTACCTGTCGCCTCCTGTGGGCTTTGCCCCGGAAAGCGTGTAATATTAGTTTTCCTAGATCCCCCATCTCTGGCTCGTCCTGCTCCCCCATTCTTCTCCTCTTTGCATGGAATTGGGTTGACGATTCTCCACATTCTGAGCCAAACTGGCAGCTTGATATAAGAAGATGCCGACTGGCACCTCATTAACTGCAGCCAGCGTGACCTGCCATCACAGAACTCGGGGACATTTTACCACACTCCACAAGAAAGCAGAAACTCCCCTTCCTGCGGCTCACCCACCACCTCCTCCAGTGTTTATCTGTTTCTCAGTTTTTTTCTGGCTCTCTTCCAATGGAGAAAACAGGAGTTTTCATCTAGAAACTCTCTAGCCTCAATACTTTTCCCCCTAAGAAACGTATAGTGTCCTGTCTGCTGCTGCAAGTCAGTTGTCATAATGTCAAATCTCTCTTGGGTTTGAAACATGCCAGTTAATGATTTAAAGCTAGATTGCCATTAATGGCATACATGTTTTCTTTGTTAAAATGGTTACTATTAATTAATACATGTTTATATTTGGGCATGAATGTATGTACAATAAAATTTTGCCTCCTAAAAGACTTATTACTCCTGAGAGTAGAGGAATTTATTAAACCCAGAGCATTTAGTGGGAATTGATCCCGCCCCGTGTTGAAATCTGTGCTTTCTCTCCTTTCTGCCCCCTCCCACTCACTCTCTTTCCATTCATTTTTGAGCGGAAGGCCCCAGAGCACGTGTTCCAACCTTCCATCAGACTGTGTCTGAATTCAGCCACCTTCCCCCTCCACCTGCTTCCTCAAGTTCAAACACTCCTGACTTCACATCTTTTACTCCCTAAACTTGGCATTAGCAAATGAAAAAAGAAGTTTCTATGGGTAATGTTTATTAGCTACTAAAAACACGTAGGTGTTGACAGCAGCGTTTATGAGAAGCACCTTCATAATTGTGCTCAAAGAATGTTTGAACATCGTGCAAACATCCAAATAGAGTAAAATATAAAGTACTGGGATTTGGTGGCAAATTTTAAAATCGTTTGAGAATTCACTTTGCAGGGAGTGTAGCCTTTCTGCCTTCTCATTTCTTTTGTGTACTATGGAGCCATAGATATTTTGAGAACAACAAAAGCAAGCATTTGAAACAAGAATTTATGTTTAGCATGGTTGATTACATGCTGTCTCAGCCTTGACTCCCAACCAAATTTCAAGAGGCGTTGCTGTCAAAAATTTCAGAAGCTGAGAACAGATCAGTGGTGAAAAATGAGAAACGCTACCTCCTTATACAGTGAAGCCACGTCAGATGCGTGAACATAAGGGAAAATGATCTATTTTATCCCAGTGTTTAGGATCTGGTTCCTGTTACCTTGCAGTTTAGAAAACACTGCTTTGATTTGACCAAAGTAAATTTATCAGTGTAAACTTGAGTAGGAGCTGAAGGAGAAGGAGACCTTTGAATTTAGGACTGTGTAGAAGGTTCAGATTCTGAATAATTCCCTTCCCCATCCTCCACCTAGAAATGAAAACCACAACCTGTGTGCATGGAAATGCCTGTAAGGTTTGCCTGCTCCACTCAAGAAAACGATCTGTGCAGGAGACCCGGGTTTGACCCTTGAGTCGGCAAGATCCCCTGGAGAAGGAAATGGCGACCCATCCAGTTTTTTGCCTGGAGAATCCCATGGACAGAGGAGCCTGACGGGGTTGCAAGAGTCAGACGTGACTGAGCGACTGACACTTTCACCTAAGTATGTCTTCTGTAATAACCACAGAAATCTTGAACTGAAGCAGAAGAAATAAATATCAAATATTAAGAAAATGTTTTCACAAGTAAATTTATTTTAATGTACTCAAAGGGGTTAAGAAATTCTTAATCTTTTTCAAGTTTTCTTTTTTATTTTTTTAAACTGAGGTGGGCCATTTTTAAAGTCTTTATTGAATTTTTTGCAACATTGCTTCTGCTTCACGTTTTTCGTTCTTTGACCGAGAGGCATGTGGGGTCTCATTCTCTGACCAGGGATCAGATCCACACCCCCTGCGCTGGAGAGTGAAGCCTTACTCACAAGACAGCCAGGGAAGTCTCAGAAATTCTTGCTGTCCGTGTATCTTGCATAGTCGTTGAGAGCATTAGGAATAATATGTACAGCACGCAGTAGTCGCTCAATAAAATCACTGCTGATAAAGTATTAAGTAAGAGGATGAAGGTTGTAGAAAGAAGAAAAGTTTGGGTGATATTAGAGTGAATGAAATAATCCTGTGACTCTTGAATATGTGATAGGCAATTTTTGAGCACGTCAGGAAAAGTCTGGATGTGCCATGGAGCTGCTTTTATTTGTCCTAAGGAAAGAAGTACTATATGCATGAGGAGACAGGATTCTTGTAAGAAAGGTGAAAGTCTGATTCTTGAGCTCCTAAATGAACGTAGGCTGCATTCTGTCCCGTCTCTGCCCACCCACCAATAGAAGGCGATGGCTCAGCCAGACCACAGGACCTGCATTTCTCCCGATGGAAATCTCACCCACACATGGATGTTTCTGGGTTCCTGTTCGTCTTTGAAAGGGATGTTTGCACCCACATTCCAGTGGATCAAAGATCTGTATTTTCAAAAATCTTCGATCTTCGTGCTAGATTTCTTAGTGATGGATCAGATGATTTCTTCAGCATGAAAACTTTAAAAACATTTTCTTGCCGTTTTCCATTTGATTCTGCAGAACATATCAATTTAAATCACTGGAGCCTATTTACTATGTAATGTTTTTGAAATTATGCTTCAGAAATCAAGTTGTTACAACCAAAAAAAAAAAAAATCCTCAGTGTCAGTGTGAGGTGTTAACTTTACAGGACGTACTCTACACTAGAGCGTAAGGAGGAGGAGGAAAAAAACCAAATATGCAGTTATGGGCTTTCTTTCCTCTCATCCAGATGTCAGGTTCCTGCTGGCAGGAACCAGAAGGCTGGGAGGGAGGAAACCAGGGAGTGAATGGGCAGTCTGCCGTTTGAGGGTCTGGCCCGTTTCTTTGTAGGTGGGAAGAGCAAGAGCGTTTGTAGCAGGTTGACCTGGGTTTGGATCCAGTAGCAACCCCTAATAACTGCAGCCTCAGCCAAGGCAGCGCTTCCCAGGGGGCTCGGGTGGTGAAGAATCCTGCGATGCGCGAGACCTGGGTTCTATCCCTGGGTCAGGAGGCTCCCCTGGAGAAGAGACTGGCCACCCACTCCAGTATCCCCACCTGGAGAGTTCCGTGAACAGAGGAGCCTGGCGGGCTACAGTCCACGGGGTCACAGCAAGTTGGACACGACTGAGCGATTCACACTTGCAGCCAAGACACTTGGCATCTCTAGCTTTAGTGTGAGTCTCATAACAGAGGTAATAATATGGGCCTTTGGAAATTGTTGTGAATAAAACACAGATAATGCGAAAGTGCCAGGGGCCAGAGTGTGCCCTGGGGCTCACCTCCCTCCAGGAAACAGAAATCTGTGCTCCAGCAACTGCAGTCTGTGGTCAGATGTGGGACACAGCTTTATGGAATCCCCCTGGCGGAGGTTCATAGTGCATGCACTGGCCGATATGTGAGTCATTCTGAGTAAATCTGCACTAAAAAGGGAAATCAGTTCACAGTTAAACATATCAATTTATTTGTTTGGGACTTTTTTCTTTTCCTTGGATCATTCATTCCTGTGGGATCATACTTCTCATAGGACATTCTTACCTGGACCTGGTTTGGAAAGCGGAGAGCTAGGGCCGCGTATGGGAGAGGACAGATTTCTGTAATGATTGTCATCCCTTGTGAATGTCTAAGAGTGTAACCTGAGGATGATGAAGAAGAGCAGGGCTTGTCTCTAGTTGAATGCAGACCTAATAAATAAGATGGAAAGTTCCAGTAGAGAATGAGGCTAATATACTTAGGTCATCGTTAATCTCTGAGGCTATTTGCTTGTCTGTTTATACTGACATCAGTCAATATTGGAAGCATAAGAGTTTAAAGATACATGTCAGTTCAGTTCAGTTCAGTGGCTCAGTCATGTCCAACTCTTTGCAACCCCGTGAATCACAGCACGTCAGTCCTCCCTGTTCATCACCATCTCCTGGAGTTCACTCAGATTCACGTCCATCGAGTCAAAGATGCCATCCAGACATCTCATCCTCTGTCGTCCCCTTCTCCTCCTGCCCCTAATCCCTCCCAGCATCAGAGTCTTTTCCAATGAGTCAACTCTTCTCATAAGGTGGCCAAAGTACTGGAGTTTCAGCTTTAGCATCATTCCTTCCAAAGAAATCCCAGGGTTGATCTCCTTCAGAATGGACTGGTTGNATGTGGAATCATATAAACAATCGTTGACAAACATGCCCATGTTCCTTTTATGTGAAAGACAATATACAGTGCTACCTCTGTTTTAATTTTTAAAATTTAAACCAAAATATCTGTCAACTGATAAATTAATAAAGAAGATGTGGTATATATATACAATGAAATTTTATTCAGCCATAAAAAGGAATGAAATTGGGTCATTTGTAGAGATGTGGATGGACCCATAGACTGTCATTCAGAACGAAGTAAGTCAGAAAGAAAAATCAAATAGCGTATGTTAATGCATATACATTGAGTCTGAAAAAATTGTTACAGGCGATCTTATTTACAAAGCAGAAGTAGAGGCACAGACGAAGAACAACGTATGGACACCGAGTAGAGGGATGGGGGGTGGGGGCTGGAATGAATTGAGAGATTGGGATTCACACAGATACACTATTGATAGTTTGTATGAAATAGATAACTAGCGGAGAACTTCCCACAGGGAACTCTTCTCAATGCTCTGTGGTGACCTAAATGGGAAGGAAATCCAAAAGCAAAAGGGATATGTGTTTAAATACAGCTGATTCACTCTGCTATATGCAAAAACTAATACAACANTAAGTCAGAAAGAAAAATCAAATAGCGTATGTTAATGCATATACATTGAGTCTGAAAAAATTGTTACAGGCGATCTTATTTACAAAGCAGAAGTAGAGGCACAGACGAAGAACCGAGTAGAGGGATGGGGGGTGGGGGTTGGAATGAATTGAGAGATTGGGATTTACACAGATACACTATTGATAGTTTGTATGAAATAGATAACTAGCGGAGAACTTCCCACAGGGAACTCTTCTCAATGCTCTGTGGTGACCTAAATGGGAAGGAAATCCAAAAGCAAAAGGGATATGTGTTTAAATACAGCTGATTCACTCTGCTGTATGCAAAAACTAATACAACATCGTAAAGCAACCAAACTCCAATAAACTTTTTTTTTTTACATGCTGGCCTTGGAATTCATTTGATGCTGATTCTCCTAGTTCTTTAATGATGAGATTTCCTTCCTGTACTTGGGAGAATAATTGTCCGTTTTCTAATTAAGAGCAAGGGCTTGAGCCAGATGGCCTGGGTTGGCTCTTAGTTCCAAGGTTTATGAGTCACATGACCTTGAACAAATTTCTCAAACTTCAATTTGCTCATCTGAGTAGTGCCACCTCCACATGTTGTTTCAAGGGTTAAATAAACTCATCCAGCTCAGGAATTTATCCCAGCACTTGGAACACGGTAAGCAGTCAATATAGTTTCCAGATATGATCTATAGGTCAAATATTTCTATATAGACACGCACCTGAAGGTATTTATTTAACCGAAAACTAACCTACTCTGAGTTGGTTATTGTTCTATGTGCTTTACAAATCATTTGATCCTTATCAAAGCCCCATGAAGTAGATACCATCAGTGCTATCCCGAGGTAGAAATGGTTTTCCCCATTTGGTGACTCCTGGAACTGACACAAAGAAGGCGTAAGCCACCTGCCAAAGAGACACATATGCCGAGAACAGAGGGAGCCAGCCTTGCCCCCCAGGCCTAGGACGAGGTGGGTCCCCGGGGCGACAGAGGATGGGGCGGTTGCCTGGCATCGCCGACTCAATGGACACGGGTTTGGGCGAGCTCAGGGCTAGTGAAGGACAGGGAAGCCTGGCGTGCCGCAGCCCGTGGGGCCGCAGAGTCAGCACGACTTAGCGACTGAGCAACAGCGAGGCCCGTGTGCGGAGCAGCGGAGACCCAGGGGCTCCTCAGTCTCCAGCACCACATGGATTTTGCCGTCTTCTCAGCTCTGCTCAGGGCTTAACATGCCGTCCTCTGTCTGGTGTCCTGAAATCAGGGAGGGAAGCTGCACTCCGATGTCAACAGCTAAGGGGTTTATCATTACAGATCCACAGTGTTGATCAAGCTTTGGGCTCAGGCCGCTCTACTGCCTGGCATTTGAGGTTCTGAAGGCCAGTTTAACCTCATCCCTCTCCTCCACCTTCGTGACGTGAATTCTTGGCTACCGTCCATGCAAACTGGACTATGCGTTTCCAAGTTTTTCCTTCTTCTTGGATGTAACGTGCATCTTTGATTGTAATCCATAAAATTGCAGGGCTATACACGTAGTGTCCTCTCTTTCAAGAAAATATACCAGATACTTTTTTCTTTTCTAAAAAGAGGTTTTTGGAGACACCTGAGTTATTTTAATCTTACAAATTCTTTTTTAAACAGTGTGATTTCAGGGGTACGTTGTAGTGTGAGAAGCTGTCAGCTTTGTAAACAGAGTGACGGAGGGTAAGAACTGGGACCCTTATTTCTCTTTGTAGCTGTGAGATTTGGGACAAATTACTGATCTTTTAAAGCTTTCACTTCCTTCTAGAGTTCCTCAATAAGACAGCCCATGAGAATCACTTAGCATGTGCCAAACACATAGTAAATATTCAAAAATATTAGCTATTATATACTTTAATAACAATGAAATCATGTTCTCTGCCCTGGAGACCTGCTCATCTGTGTTTCTTCCTCAGTTCCATGTAAGAACTGCACAGAACACGTGGGTGAGAGTAACATTATTTTTTTCCTTCGCCAAGACTGTAAATAATTGTTTTGCTTTTGAAAAGGTGCTAATTCTCTTTCTGACCTCTGAGTTGATTCTATAAGACCACTGACAGATCAGATGGAAGCAGAGCCTTGCAATCAGAGCATTTACAGGGCATGGCCCTCCTTGTCCTCAGAGAAGCGATTTGTGCTTCCAAGTCTTTGCTGAATAATTTATTTGTGTACAGAGGCTTTGGAAAATTGAGCAGACAAATGTTTCACTCACATTGTGTTGCTGCAGTCAATCAAACTCTTCATGTGTGCGTGCTTCTAGCTTTCTTCTGATCAAAATCAGAAGGACACTGAAACTTTTTTCCCTTTTATGAAAGTATAGTTGATTTACAATGTGTTATTTTGTGTGCATACTTGGTATACAAGTGAATCTGTTACACATTTACACATACCCACTCTTTTGGATTCTTTCCCCTCATAGGTTGTTAGAGCACTGAGCAGGGCTCCCTGTGCTGTGCAGTAGGTCCTTGCTGATCACTTTATATCTAGTACTGTGCATCTGTTGTTTAAAATAATCATTATTGGGACTTTCCTGGTGGCCAAACGATTAAGACTCTGAGCTTCCACTGTAGGGGACCCAGGTCTGAACCCTGGTTGGGGAACTAAGATCCCGTGCTGCCAAAAAAAAGGAGTAAGACAGGAGTACAAAATAATGACTGTCACCTGCAGCTTCCCAAGTGCCTGTATAGGAACAACAAGCATAACCACGACCCAAAGCGAGTCCTCCCATTGCCAGGCAGAGCGATCACGACTTTAATCCTCACTTCTTATTTCCCCAGTTTTGCAGATGAGGAAATGGAAGTTCAGAGTCTGAGGGGCTTGAGTCTCTAGAACCAGCAGGTGCCAGAGCCAGAGCCCAGCCTCCCGATGCTCAGCCCACGGCCGACGTCTGTGCGCCAGGCTGCGCCGGGACCACTTCTTCCGCTTCATCCCTGCTGCTCACAGCACAGGCCGCTTGGCAAGCACCCCGGGAAGGCTCTGCCCGGCGCCCCAGTGTTTTCATGTTTCCATATAAAAAGTTTGCTGGTCACACTTTCACATGTTTGCCTTTGACTGGTGGTGGTGGAGGTGTAGTCACTAAGTCATTCCCGACTCTTTGCAACCCCACGGACTGTAGCCTGCCAGGCTCCTCTGTCCACGGGATTCTCCAGGCAAGAATCCTGGAGTGGGTTGCCGTGCCCTCCTCCAGGGGATCTTCCCTACCCAGGGATCGAACTCCCGTGTCCTACAATTCCTGCGTCGGCAGGCGAGTTCTTTACCACTGAGCTACCAGGGAAGCCTGCCTTTGACTATCCCATGCTAATTAAGGTTATTTTACAGACAAAACTGATGAATGACCAATGTGGTCCAAAAAGGATAGAGGCAGTCGATAGAAAAAGAAGGGACAGACGGTAGCAGTGGTGGTGTGATGTCAGAAAGGCTTTCAATAGCCCAGACTTCCAAACGCCCGAGGATTCCTCTCTACACGTTAACCTACTATAGGAGGTGAGCTGTGGCCCATTAATGGTTTGGCCATTAATTTCTCCCTAAATTAATTCCTGAAGAAATCATAGGCAAATAGCACCCACCCTGGAGCGCTTTTTTTTCTTTAATGCTGTGAGATAAGGATTAAGAAACCCCATGGCCCAGTAAGAAACCCATTTAGCAGTCTCTTTGTACTGATAAAATTTCTTCTGGCACTGAACTCCTGCTGTCAAAAATACTATAACATTTTACTAGTTTGCAAAAGATGAAAATGTTACCAGATGTTAAATTCAAGGAGCAAGTTAATAGCTTCTGTTTTCAAATAGGTAAGTTTCTATCTTGAAAAAGAAATAATAATAATAATAATAAAAGGACTTCATTTGCCAGCCACAGCATTAAAAAAGTCGAGTCATTTCTGACTTGATTTTGTAATGACTTAGTCTCACAGGATGGAGCTTTTAAATAATGGGGTATGTGCTAATTATTTTAATTCCCAGCAGGCCTTCTAAAGGTTTCTTTTGAACCCAAAAGGCATGTTTTTCAGAGCAAAGTAATTAAACAACTTTCACCCAGCGGCATTATGGCTGTAGAGAGGGCCTGCCTGAACGCGGAACTCTCACCATTGTCCGTGTGTTACATATTTTTTGCTTTGCCATGGCGATATCTCTCCCGCCCTGGCGTCTCTCCTTCGTGTAAAAGGTTTATGGAAATGAAAGCATTTCAGGGGTCGCTTGCTCACCTGGCTCATTAATCAGGGCTGGGCTTGTTACCTAGTCCTTCTTGACTCCACGTGAGTCAGACGGGTGGAAAGGCGAGAAGAATAGGAGATGTGAATGCTTGTGTGCAGTCGGTGTGGGCCTGGATTTTTATTGGTCTTTGGATGGTTTGCACCGGGTACTTGGGAGACACACGCACGTGGCATATTTCATCTGTATCCTGGAAGGATTTTTTTCAATGTTTCACCTTAGGGTCTTCAAAGAATAATTCTTTGGTTCAGTAATAGCTATAGAAACCTTCTCCTTTGATACCCAAGGGTGGTGAGGAACGCTCCTTTTGATTAAGGAACCCTCAAGCGATTGAAGAACACTATAATAGATGAAATAAGAGTGGATGTCAGTCATGTCCCATTAAGTCAGGCTTATTAAAGGCAAAATTGAGCCTCTCGTAGAATATTTGACTCCACATTTAAAAACAGGCAGCGTTAGACTCCTGTTTCCTGTAAGTTTTCCTTTTCTGTTCCTTCTGGAAAGTGCTAATCATTTCAACCCTTTTTCTGAATACAGTTGGTGATGACAAAGCGGTCTTCCGATTGGCAACGTGATAGCCGTGGCTTGAATCCAGTGTGGGGCCTTCTGCTGTCAGTCCTGAACATTTTGGTTTGCCCCTGTGCTAAGTCACTGTAGCTGTGTCCGACTCTTTGCCACCCCATGGACTGCAGCCCGCCAGGCTCCTCTGTCCTTGGGATTCTCCAGGCGAGAATCCTGGAGTGGGTCGCATGCCCTCCTCCAGGGGGTCTCCCGAACCAGGGATGGAACCCGCGTCTGGTGTGTCCCTGCATTGCAGGCAGACTCCTTACCACTAGCGCCACTTGGGAGTTCTCAGACAGTGCCTGTTAGAACGCCTGTGTTTTCCTGGATGTTTACAACTCACCGTTTGAAACGAGACAGGGAAGTGTGTTACTGGAGACACACTAGTCCTCCACACGGCCATGAAATAAAGGTCAGTAATTTCCTACCATACTTCCAGGATGCTTTGAAATTAAGAAGAATCACATTTCAGTTACGAAGACTTCCTTCAGAATTAATCACGTGGTTGCAACTTCCCTGGAAAGAGACAGAAGCATATGTGAAAAGTGCCCTTCCGCCGGGGAGCAGTTTGTTGATTTGAAAGCTGTACAGAGAAGGCAAAGCTGCACGCGCGCATCACTGATGCAACAGCGTGCCCGTCGGATCCGGGCTCCACGTGAGCGACTCTGTTTGCAAAGCTGCGCACTTCTCTCCTGGACCATAGGCCCACGAGCACGAACGCGCCCCTCTTCCGCCCTGCCTCCCTCCCCTTCTCATCCCCTCCTCCCCTCACCTTTCCTTTCTCCCCTAAATTAAACAGAACGTTTACTTTGTACCAACCATCAGACATCGTGCTGTGACCTATATGACCTCCATGAAACGTAAACCCTAAAGGAAGGCCTACTAAAGATATAATCTCATGACTATTACCTACATCCTCACGACAGAGATGATTTTCCCAGAGACCCTGATCCTCCGGTGACATTTCTTCTCTCATGAGAGGGACCTCCATCCTCTGAATCACACCAGCAGGGCTCTTTCCTCTCTCCTTGACATGGAGCCTCTAAACAAGCGACGTCCATTGTACCCCATAGTCCCTGCTGACCGCTCCCTCCTGTTCATCCTCCTCCTCCTGACCGTGGGGGCCTCGTCTCTCACCTGCATTTCACTCATTGTGAAACCAGTCGCGTCTCCCATCCAGTATGGTCTTGACATTCGTTTTCTGGGATGTCACCGCGCTGGTCACTGTGTTAGGTTTACGTGTCAGCAGATACATCTGACCTTGTCTCTCCTCTTTCTCAGGCCTAGAAACCTCTGCTGACCTCAACCTCTGAGGCCAATGTCCGGCTCTTCACCGTGCTGTGTCTGCTCTTTAGACCGAGCCCCATCCTTTTCCTGTCTCTCTCTACCCTTTTTGCTCCTTCCCTCCTCCTTCCCTCCCTTCTTTCCTTCTTCCTCTATTTCTTTCTTTCCTTCTATTTCTCCCCTTCTTCTTCCCACCTTTCCACATTTCTCTCCAGCCCCCGCCAGTGCTTCCCTTACCAAACCCATCCATGCCTCTTGACCTCTTCAGAGGCCGGTCTCTGTGCTTGCCCTTTAATCTCTGACACAGTTCCACTAACCTCTTAAGACCCAGTTCTGCTCCTTCCATGTGGGAGTCTCTCCTGACTGCCCGTCTGGTGTACGCCTCTGTTTTGGACGACTGTGCTGTGTTTACACCTGGCTTCTGGCACTGGGCATCAAGCTCTTTGGGCCGGAGACTCTTTCTCGTTTACTTTTATGTCCTGAGGCCGATCTGTGGGGAAACAGCAGGTAGCCAAGATGATGCCAGTCAGGCTCTCTCACCCTGCGGCCGGCACACAGCGGCCGCCTGGCTGTGTAAGAGCTGGGTCACATGCAGTAAAGAGCATGCGTGCCATGTCGTCCCTGCTTAGCCACGGGCCGCGTTTGTTCTGTGAAGGAGTACAAGCCCCAGCTGAGAAACCCTTTTGGCTGCTGTGCCAGCCTGGAGAGGACAAACACGTCTGCAGTTCCTCGGCTCCTGAGATTTCTTGCAGCGTCCCCGCTCGCGCCTTGCTTACCCTGGATTCAGGGGACAGTGAGACGCTGTTTCGCTGCTGCCACACAGTAGATAAAAACCGAACATATGGCCCACTGGCTTCACGAAGGGACGTTTGGTTTGTTTTCACTCATCAATCAGTTGCCCCAAATGTTTTTCACAGCTTCACTAGGAAGAAGATTATTTTGGATTGATTTTTGAATATCCTAGGAGAGTGGAAATGTCTAACCAGTGTCCCACAAAGACTCTGAGAGAATAGAGGTTTATCTGGGGAGGTGTTCCCTGCCCGTCTTCATCCTGCTTGGAGGGCTGGTGAGCATCTGATGTGTCTGGGAGCCGGAGGGCGAGGCAGACTGAGGGGAAGAAGCTTTGCTCACGGAGATTTCCGAGGTGGCTCAGCGGTAAAGAATCCTCCGGTCAATGCAGCAGACGCAGGAGGTGAGGTTTGATCCGAGAGTCCGGACGATCCCCTGCAGGAAGAAATGGCACCCACTCCAGTACTCTTGCCTGGGAAATCCCATGCATGGAGGAGCCTGGTGGGCTGCAGTCCATGGGGTCACAAAAGAGTCGGACACAACTAAGTACCTGAGCACGCGTGCAGATTTATTTGCAGGGCTAAGTGAGGACAAGATGGTTTCCGGGTACACACATCTTAGAACTCATATATCCTTCCCAGCATGAGTGCCTTCTGAAACTCATGCTGGTTTTCCCTTCAAAATCTGGCCCCTGAGATAGGTTATCCCACTACAGTCTGCAGACCAAGTAGCCCTGCTGGGCACAGTTTTCTGCGCTGGCCCCTCTATCAGGCGTTCCATTTCTGTCGTATTTCTGGCGCTCGCAGGTGCTGCACCTGGAGGTTAGCTTCCTGAGATGTGACGGGCACGAACACCTGAGCACCTGCCTCTGCTTCTGGGTCAGGGGGCAGGATGGCCCGCGTGTTCTCCTCCAGCCGCAGGGCAGAGACAGCACCGGTGGGAGAGGAAAGCCCCTCCCCGCCCCCAGGCTTAGCCTCCCACAGGCCATGCGGTTTCACTGGTCTATGTGAGCAGTTTCCGTCTTCTGTTGTCTTCTCACTTGACAGTTGAAAATTCCAGTTAATTTGACTTTTAGAACAAGAGGTGCAACTGGATTCATTAAATGATAAATGTAAGAAAGGTAGGGTACTATTATTACCGCGCAGACCCACCTGTTCCACCCCACCCCCCTCCCCCCCCGAGCCCCCGGGCTGCTGCCCCCTCCCCTCTGCTACC
>SJYB01003780.1:275831-297607 GCA_006408585.1 Antidorcas marsupialis
TGGTGCCCCTTAGCATCTGCTTCTCCCAAAGCCAGATGACTGGTGAGGATTAGGCTAAATCTGTGGCCGAAGCACAGACACCCAGGCCAAGAACACTCTCTCTGTCCTGCAATATTGGACGTGAAGGCAGCTTCCCTTTGAATAGGCCTTCCCTGGTGACTCAGATGGTAAATAATCTGCCTGCAACGCGAGGAGACCTGGGTTCAATCCCTGTGTCAGGAAGATCCCCGAGGAGGGCATGGCAACCCACTCCAGTATTCCTGCCTGGAGAATCCCATGGACAGAAGAGCCTGGTAGGCTATAGTCCATGAGGTTGCAAAGATTTGGACGTGACTGAGCGACTAACACTTTCACTTTCACACTTTGCTTTGAATATGACAAATACGTTATGCAGCAGACCACAGGGAATCTGTGGGTTCCTGGAAAAAGTACTAAGAACTGAAGCAGTCATCTTCTCCTCAGCTGCGAATGTGGCAGCGGAACTGTGTCTGACTAATACCGAGCACCCGTATCAACCTGCGGAGGCCAACAGCTGGCTCCCTTAGGCTCTGTACTGACCGCTTACATTTTCTAAATGAGGAAGAAATGGCCAGATGGGAAAATTCAATTGCACCTGGACTGAATTGTTTTATTTTAAAGGATAATTTAATTGCATATGTTCAATGAAGACTCTCTTTTGAAAATTTGGTTTTAGGTTAATTTCATTGACTAGAATTACCCTATGGAGATCAATGTTTTTTCAGGGGAATTAGGGTGACATAGACATTTTCATTCATCTGTAAATCTTGGGCTAAAGTTGTTTTTAGAAAGTAGACATAGTGCAGAAGAATGGGAGAGTCTATATACCATAACCCGCCAGGTTCCTCTGTCCATGAGATTCTTCAGGTAAGAATACTGGAGTGGGTTGCCAGTTGCCATGCCCTCCTCCAGGGCATCTTCCCAACCCAGGGATAGAACCCGCATCTCTTGCATCTCCTGCATTGGCAGGTGGGTTCTTTACCACCTGGGAAGCTCTACCTAAGTCATGCCTATAATGTAGTCCACAGGGTCGCAAAGTCAGACGCGATTGAGTGACCGAACTGAACTGATAATGTATTATCTAGAATTCCAGTTTTCACTTGTGTAAAGTGGGGATAATAAGGAGCGTCATGTAAGAAACTCAAAAAGTGCCACTTGGTATATTTTATAGTTTCCATTTTTTTACATTTGTCACATCTACACTTAATAGTAACTTATTTTAGCAACTCACCATTTTCAAGTCTTTCTTAGAAATAACAGGCCTCTTCTTGTGCTTATATTTTCTTATTTAATCAGGGTTAGGGACGGTAACAAGTACAACAGGCAATGAGCATATGTGTGGTGGAACACGGCTGCTTCTTGTCAAGCACACGCCCTGTGGGAGCAGAAGGGCCCCCTCCAGAACAGGGCTGCTGCCCAGCTGCACACGTGAGCTCCTTATGTAATTCAAAATTGTCTAGAGGCCGAATTAGAGAGGGGTGAAATCAATTTTAATACTGCAGTATGCTTGACTCAGCACATCACCTCGTTGGCTACATGGCCTCGTTGATTAGATAGTCATAAAAATGAAATCATTTTTTCTTCTTTTTTACTTTAAGTAAAAAGATACTATGTATCTTGTTTTTTTAAAAAAAAATTTGTCAGCACATAGTTGCTTTATAATGTTGTGTTAGTTTCTACTGTACAACAAAGTGAATCAGCCATAGTATATATATATATGTGAGGGATATATATATATTGCCTCTTTTTTGGATTTCCTTCCCATTTAGGTCAGCACAGAGCTCTGAGTAGCATTCCCTGTGCTGCACAGTAGATTCTCATTAGTTATCTGTTTTATACATAGTATCAGTGGTGTATACGTGAATAGTATCAGTGGTGTATACATGAATAGTATCAGTGGTGTATACGTGAATAGCATCCGTGNTGCCCAGCTGCACACGTGAGCTCCTTATGTAATTCAAAATTGTCTAGAGGCCGAATTAGAGAGGGGTGAAATCAATTTTAATACTGCAGTATGCTTAACTCAGCACATCACCTCGTCGGCTACATGGCCTCGTTGATTAGATAGTCATAAAAATGAAATAATTTTTTCTTCTTTTTTACTTTAAGTAAAAAAGATACTATGTATCTTGTTTTTTTTTAAAAAAAGTTGTCAGCACATAGTTGCTTTATAATGTTGTATTAGTTTCTACTATACAACAAAGTGAATCAGCCATAGCATATATATATGTGGGGGATATATATATATATTGCCTCTTTTTTGGATTTCCTTCCCATTTAGGTCAGCACAGAGCATTGAGTAGCATTCCCTGTGCTGCACAGTAGATTCTCATTAGTTATCTGTTTTATACATAGTATCAGTGGTGTATATATGAATAGTATCAGTGGTGTATATGTGAATAGTATCAGTGGTGTATACATGAATGACTGAGATTTTGCATTCTTTTTATTTTTTCACTATGATATCTTCAAATCTGGTGTATTTCACACTTGCACCCCATCTCAATTCAGACTGGATGCATTGCAAATGCCCAGTATCCACACGGGGTTCATGTCCACCATACTGGAGAATACAGCCTAAGGATTAGCCTATTATTCACAGGTGGTCAGCATGCCTTGGGTCTTGGTCCTTATTGTAAAAGAAGAGTGGGCGGCTGTGGTCCATCCAGTGAGGCAGGGAAGGGGGTGGTCTGCTGAGGCAAGAGGTTCCAGGCCTGAGGCATAAGGACAGTCATGTTGGGAATCTGCTCCAGGCGGCCATGACATTCTGTGATATTCCTAAGCCACCTCTCTTGATCCTTGAGACAGCACCTGAAGGAAAGTGCTGGAAACCAGAAGCAGGGGTGCAAAATGACTTGTTGGTCATCACAAGGCAACTGAACAGTGCAGCCATTTAAAAGCTACATTTTACAGAGAGGAATGAAACTGTGTTGTTTGTGGAGATACAGATGGACGTAGAACCTGTCTGTCATACAGAATGCAGGAGTGCAGAAAGAGGAAGACATTTACATTAACACATATCTGTGGGATCTAGAGGGCTTCCCTGGTGGCTCAGAGGGTAAAGCGTCTGCCTGCAATGCGGGAGACCCAGGTTCGATCCCTGGGTTGGGAAGATCCCCTGGAGAAGGAAATGGCAACTCACTCTAATATTCTTGCCTGGAGAACCCCATGGACCGAGGAGCCTGGTGGGCTACAGTCCACAGGATCGCAAAGAGAACATGGTAAAGACGAGCCTGTTTGCTGGGCAGGAGTAAAGACGCAGAGGCAGGCAATGGACGTGTGGACCCAGCCGGGTGAGATGAATTGAGGGGGCAGCATGGACATACGTGCATCAACTTGTGCAAAACAGACAGCGAGTGGGAACCTGCTGGAGAGCACCAGGTGCTCAGCTTGCAGCTCTATGACCCCCTGGAGGGATGGGCTGGGGTTGGGAGGGAGGCGCAAGACAGAGGGGATATATGTATACAGATAGCTGATTCGCTTTGTTGTACAGCAGAAATTAACAACATTGAAGAGCAACTGTACTCCAAATAAACTCCTTGCAAATTATTTAACTTATATGCAGAGTATATCATGCAAGATCCCAGACTGGATGAAGCACAAGCTGGAATCAAGATTGCCAGGAGAAACATCAATCATCTCAGATACGTGGATGACACCACCTTATGGAAGAAAGTGAAGAGGAACTAAAGAGCCTCTTGATGAAGGTGGAAAAAGCTGACCTAAAATTCAACATTCAAAAAACTAAGATCATGGCATCCAGTCCCACTTCATGGCAAATAGATGGGGGAAAAATGGAAACGGAAAGACTTTACTTTCTTGGGCTCCAAAATCACTGTGGACAGTGACTGCAGCCGTGAAATGAAAGATGGTTGTTTCTTGGAAGAAAATCTATGACAAACCTAGACAGTGTATTAAAAGGCAGAGACATTACCTTACCAACAAAGGTCTGTATAGTCCAAGCTATGATTGTTTTCAATAGTCATCTGTGGATGTGAGAGTTGGACTGTAAAAATGGCTGAGTGCTGAAGAACTGACGCTTTTGAACTGTGATGCTGGAGAAGACTCTTGAGAGTCCCTTGGACAGTAAGGAGCTCAAACCAGTTGATCCTAAAGGAAATCAACTCTGAATCTTCATTGGAAGGACTGATACTGAAGCTGAAATTCCAGTCCTTTGGCCACCTGATGAGAAGAGCCAACTCACTGGAAAAGACTCTGATGCTGGGAAAGATTGAAGGCAGGAGGAGAAGGGGATGACAGAGGTTGAATGGTTGGATGGCGCTGCAGACTTGATGGACATGAGTTTGAGCGAATTCCAAGAGACAGTGAAGGACAGAGAAGCCTGCCGTGCTGCCGTCGGCGGGCTCACAAAGAGTAGGACTGAACAACAACTCGGTGGTTCGTAAGAGTGGAAATAAACCTCGTCTACTTCTGGAGGCCAGAGTTCTGGGGTGAGTCAAGGTGTGGGCAGGGCTGTTTCCGCTCAGGAGCGGGTGTCTGTTCCCCTGCCTCTCGGAACTTCTGACGGCTGCTGGCACTTCTCTGCGTGTGGCCACACCGCTCCAATTCTGCTCCTTGGGTCTCATGACTGGCTCCTTTTTGATCTGTCCTCAAATCGCCTGTGGCCTCCCGTTTTATCAGAATGCTGGTATTTACACTGAGTGTCCATCCAGACACTCCAGGTAACGGTCCCATCTGAAGGTCTGAAACGTCACCACAGCCACAGAGTCCCTTTCCTCATGTGTCGTGGTGGCCACAGGTCCCAGGATTAAACCTGGATATCTTCAGAGGCTGTTATTCAGTCCACCACATGCGTCTGGAAGGAAGGGACGATACTTAACCCTTTAAAAAATCATCTTACACCTAGGTGAGTGAGTGTTATACTTCAAATAATAAGTATGACTTACATACTTCGTGGGACTTCCCTGGTGATCCAGTGGCTAAGAGTCTGTGTTTCCATGCTCCAACTGCAAGAGGTCCAGGTTCAACCCCTGTCTGGGAACTAAGATCTCACTTGCTGTGCACGGTGTGGCTGAAACAAGCTAACAAAAACACATCTCTGATTAGACTGGGTTTACACAAAAATAAAGATATAATTGATTAACCTCATTTAAAAATAAGGCTTTGTCAGTTTTACTGTGGGGTTTTTGTATAGTAAAGAGCATAACTAGGCTTGTCTTATTTGTAGGCAAAGTTACGGTTGGTGTAGAAAAGTATAAGGTGAGTCAGTTTAAGGAAGAAGTTAGCTTCTAATCCCAAAGAGCCTTGAGTTATTTATATATTTATTTTGCTTAGACTATTTTCATATATTTATTGATGTATTGATGTATAATGTTTTGGATGTACAGTAAAGTGACTCAGTTTTAGTTTAGTGATTCTTTTTCAGCTTCTTTTCCATTAGTTTATTACAAGATATTGAGTACAGTTCTACAGCACCTACTCTACTGTAGGTCCTTGTTTATTTTATACGTAGTCATGTGTATGTTAACACCAAATTCCAACAAAGGAATCTAGTTGAGCAGAGGTATGAAGGAAAGGTAGAAATCTTTCCGGCAAAGCCCACAGCAAGAGAGGGAAAGCTGGCAGTAGAGGGTCCAGGCAGAAGTGACAAAGGCTGAGAATTTGCTAGAACTAAGGGAAAAAAGTAAGCCGTTGGCTCCAGAAATGAGGTTATGAAGGTGAGACAGGAATGCGGACCTTACACTTAAAAGTTTTTAACACAAAGCTTCACATAGAACAAGAAGAAACACACCACTTAATTAATGAATAAATCAATGAATGAAAATCAGTGAGCAGAGGATACGTGGTATGTTTTGATACTGCTATTTTTGGATTTTTTTCCATAAGTTTCTGGACAGGTAGATGATGCATTTATACGCAGCTCTCATCCACTCTCAGCTCTTATCAAGGGAAACTGATTTTGAAGGAATGAGAAGCATCTCTGTGGCCCCACGCTGCACACAGTGATCTGCGCCTACTCAGACCTTGGTGTGTGACTCGTCCGCTGCCTGGACCCACCACTGCATCACATTCGTGGACTGAGGGAAGTGCCCACCCTGGGCTGACAGGAGTCCCGGGTGAGGGTTTACCATCTTCTTCCTTGTCTCCATTTACTTACATTTTACACGGTATCCAGATCCAGGATGACCCTAGAATTGGGAGGAATTCTCAGAATCCACTTCTAAATGCAGAGCACAACAAATAAATAAATGAATACGACAAATGAAGAAGGTGGGCTCAGGGGCTGGTTGTGATCTGTTCTTCGGCTCTGCAGTAGCTGATTTTGTTGGGCTCTCAGGGGATGCAGGATGGGGGGCACATGAAAGCTGGCTTTTAAAATTTTTCCTTAAAGGCGCCTCTGCAATGAGATGAAATTGCTTCAGAAGAGAAGGGCTCTCTTCCGAAAGCATGAAAAAGGTAAAAGGCGATGAAATCAAAGTAAGGAAGAGGGGAAAACATTAGAATAAAAGGCTCACGTGTAAGGGAATGTCACTTGGGCTGAGGGAATAGACGGCGAGTGAAGCGGAGAAATACTGGAGACCACAGAAAATAAAAGGTCTTTGAAGAAGGGACTGGCATCATGAAAAGAAGGGGGCTGTTTGCTTAACAAGAAGAATCTGCGTTCGATCTAAATTAGATGAGACGAAGCAGGAAAATAAAGAATGTGCTTCCACTCTGTTTCGAGTCTATAGGCTGTAGCCTTACCTATAAATATCTCTGTGCATCGGCTGCGCAGAAGAGGCTCAGCCTTGAACTTGGGTTGAAAAGACCTCCTGTGAACAAGCAGCACTGGATTCAAATTCTGGAACTGCCTTTCCGAGAGGCCTTAGATGAAGCGTGGTGATTTCCTCCCGTTTCAAATTCGTCCCCTCCTGTGGCAACAGGGACCTGCATGGAGGTATGAATTTAAAACTGAGTTGGGGAAAACGGGGGAACTCTGTAAACACCACCAGTGGGAACTGGAATATGCTTCTGGCTTCAGTTCTACCAAGACCTTGTGGCCCCGTGGAAATGTTGAAGGTGGTGACAAAGAGAATTCAAAATGTGCATTTACTATGGCTACGGCCAAGAGAAAAAGAGGAGATAATGGATATGGTAGAGACAATGACTATTTTTTCTTTGTGTCATTTTAACATCATTTATACAGTCTTTTGAGTGTTAGAGGAAAAGATACGTTGACACACAGCTGCTAGGATGTAGAAGTGGTGTTTTCTTCCTTCAGTTTGTCAAGTCCTCACTCCACACACAGAAAATATTTAAGTGACCGATTTCTAGCACTCACCTTATGTCAGAGGGAACCTTGCCCTGACACAGGAGAGATGAGATTCTTTGAGGAGAAACTGGTGGCAAAGCCATGCATAACCATGATTTATCTCTCTTGTTTCTAACACTTATATCTGTTAACAGACCCTCCCTGACCCCAGTTTCTGTGCATAATCAAAACCCAGATCCTGCGCAGGGGATCCCCTTAGGAGGGTTTCTTGAGTGGTTCCAGGAAGGTGCATTCCTAAATTATCTCCGCTCTTGAGGAGCTTTTTCTTTGTCTCAAGAATTACCTTTCATGTAGCTCTCCTGGGGGACCAGTGGCGAAGACTCTGCTCTCCCAGTGTAGGGGCAAGTGTTCTAGATCCCACATGTGGTGACTAAGAACTCACACGCCACAGCTAAAGATTCTGGTGCTGCAGCTAAGACCCAGTGCAGCCTTCCCTTTCTTCAAGATTTTCTTTGAAAATGTGAATAATCCTGAAAACGGTAACGTAGAAAATCACCAAATATGACCTTAACATTCTGCATCTTGCTATTTTAACTCTGAGCCCTTTGCCCAGACCACTTTACTGCCCGATTCTAGCTTTCCACTTTCCGAACTCTCTCCTCCTATGGTGCCAGTTGTCTTTCTAAAACTCAGATTAAATGTATTCTTCACATTCTAACATCCATTGCCGGTAGCAGATTTTCTCTCAAATTGAGGTTATGGTCCATTTGGTGGGTTATAACAGACCTTCACAAAATGAAAGAGGGTTAAATAGGATTGAAATACCAGTATTTTCACAAACTGAAGGGTTACATTTTGTTATGCAAAACTTTTATTTGTTGCATGTACATTTTGTACCTCGATGCATATAGAAAGCATTTCCTGCTACACTGTGGTTGGAAATTGAAACCCACTGGCCTAGGGGCTTCCCTTCTGGTCCAGGGGCTAAAGTTCCAGGCTCCTGTTGCAGGGGGCCTGGGATCAATCCCTGGACAGGCAACTAGACCCCACATGCCACAACTAAAGATCCTGCCTGCCACATCTAAGAGATAATATATCTCCAAAAAAAAAAAANTGGGGGTCATAAGAGACACAGATTTGAGCCTTGGGTCGGGAAGATCCCCTGGAGGAGGAAATGGCAACCCGCTCCAGTATTCTTGCCTGGAGAACTTCATGGACAGAGGAGCCTGTGGGCTACAGTCCATGGGGTGGCAAAGAGGTGAACACAACCTGGTCACTGGGCAACAACAACAAATGGTTGTGGGTTGGAAGCACCGAGTTTGAAGGCGGTTTGTTACACAGCAGCAGATCATGGGGACTTGCGAAAGCCGATTTGTGATTCATTAAATCAACCTTCAAATGATGCCCCAAATGACATATTCTTCAGCAACGAGTCTGCTAGGGCGTGATACATAAAGCATTGATTACAAGTTTCAGAAACCTTTACTTAGACACATTCATCTCTCTTCAAACCACTCTCTTGAGCCTCCCTGGTGGCTCAGCTGATAAAGAATCTGCCTGTGATGCAGGAGACCCTGCTTCAATTCCTGGGTTGGGAAGATCCCCTGGAGAAGGAATGGCTACCTAGATAGCTACCCACTCCAGTGTTCTTGCCTGGAGAATCCCCATGGACAGAGGAGCCTGGCGGGCTGCTGTCCGTGGGGTCACAGAGCTGGACACGACTGAGCAACGAAGCACGTTCATAGCTCACTCTTGCCTGCCTGTGGATGCCTTCTTTACTCTTCCAGCACTCTGCACACCGGCTCCCTTTTAAGCTACAACTGTGCTTCAAGAGGAATACTTTTTTTCTGGAGTTTACAGCAATAACACTTTGACCTCTGCTGATCCCTGGTATCTAAGGTGTCAGAAAGGGGCTTTTTTAATGTTTATCTTGTAATCGGCTCCAAAAAGCAGGCACAGCCTTATGTCATTTTTAGTGTATACGTTCTGAGAAGAGCTGCTGCTGCTGCTGCTGAGTCGCTTCAGTGGTGTCTGACTCTGTGTGACCCCATAGACGGCAGCCCACCGGGCTCCCCTGTCCCTGGGATTCTCCAGGCAAGAACACTGGAGTGGGTTGCCATTTCCTTATCCAATGCATGAAAGTGAAAAGTGAAGTCACTTAGTCATGCCAACTCTTAGTGACCCCATGGACTGCAGCTCACCAGGCTCCTCCATCCATGGGACTTTCCAGGCAAGAGTCCCAGAATGGGGTGCTATTGAGAAGAGCAGTGTCTGACAACTCATGGGAACAATTTGGTTCATAGAATCACCTGTCCACATGCTACTTGATTTTTCCATGATGTTTCAGGCATGTTAAGTTTGAAATTTTGGTGAAGGAGAAGCTAAAATTGATAAGATTCTCCAAAGGAAGAATACAGCATCCTTCTAAAGAACTGGGTTTAAACAATGGCTTCACAGAAACAAATATTGTGTATTAACGCATATGTATGGAGTCAAGAGAAACGATACAGATTAACCTATTTGCAGCGCAAGAACAGAGACAGACATAGAGAGGGGACTTATGGATACAGTGAGGAGGGCGTGGGACGAATTGAGCGGGTAGCTCCATGTGTACACTGCGTGTGAGAAATGGGTAACCAGAAGGAAACTGCTATGCAGCCCAGGGAGCTCAGCAGGTGCTCCGTGATGACCCAGAGGGTGGGATGCGGGGCGGAAGAAAGGCCAAGAGGCCTGGATGTTTGCATATAGCTGCCTCACAGCACCGCCCGGCAGAAGCTAGCAGAACAGTGTAAAGCATTTATACTCCAACTTAAAAACAAAATTAAAAAAAAAAAGGTAACTAAGGAAAAAAACGGCTTCACAACTCTTGGCCCATATCCTTGCCAGGGGAATAAAAAGGCTCTGGGGGATGAAAATATTTTATAAAGGGAACTTGTTCAGAAGGAACTGAGCCGTGAGGTCTCTGGTGAAGGAGACGGTGGGGTGAGCGGGAAACACTCTCCTTGTCCACTGAGCCTCACAAGGGGGCCTGGCGGACCCCTTGGAGCACGTGTGCCCTGTGTGCACGTGACTGCCGTCAAGGACCCGTGACCACGGTGTGAGGGCTACACGGGGCAACGCAGCATGGAAGCTGAATGCGCTGGAATATCAAGGGCTAGATGAGGAGCTCCCTTCTGTTTGTTTTTTTATATACACATTTAAACAAAAATTTTTAAATTGGAATATAAGGCGTTGTTTTTTTGCCTTTATACGAAGTTTTTTATTTTAATAGTAAAACATTTTGTTTTTTTAAAAATAATTGGTGTGAAAAAATAACTATAAAATGCAATTTGTTATTGCTGTTTAGTTGCTAAGTCCTATCCAGCTCTTTGTGACCCCATGGACTGTGGCCTGCCAGCCTCCTCTGTCCACGGGATTTCCTAGGCAAGAATACAGGAGTGGGTTGCCATTTCCTTCTCCAGGGTATCAGAGTATAGTTGCTTTATAAAGTGTTAATTTCTGCTGTAGAGCAAAGTATATCAGGTATCCGCGTAGACATGTATCTCCTCGTTCTCGGTGGACATCCTGTCCGCTTAAGTCACCATTTGCAGAGAAGTGGATACACCTAAAGACGGTCATGCAGAGTGAAGTAATTCACAAAGAGAAAGCACATGTCATACGTTAACACATATGTGCGTCATCTAGAAAAATGGCACAGATGAACCTACTTGCAGAGCAGAAAGAGACCGACACAGAGGAAGACATACCGATGGGCGCCCCTTAGCCTGGCCATCAGCCCCTGTGGGAGCGGGCCCTGCCTCTGAAGGGATGTCCTGGTGCCAGCATGTCCAGGGTGGAGCAGAGCAGATGGCAGGAGCAGCCAGTCAAAGGAGCCCCTGCGCCCTCTCTGCCCCAGGGAAGGGGGGCCCTCATGAGAGTCACCTCCTGTCACCGCAGGAGCACCAGGGGTGGTTTCTGGCAGCCCCAGTCAGGTCAGAGCTCCCTACATCCCCATTCCTTCTCCTCCACTCTTCTCTGCCCCAGGCTGGGTCAGAAACATCTTTGAGCAGGGATGATCCCGGAAGAAAGAGGGCCCTGCCTTCCCCACAGTCATGGCAAGCCCACAGCAGGGCCCAGCTGGAGAGGGAAATTTCCCTTTAAATCAGGTGTGAAGTTTTGATCATGACCTGAGCCTGGACACCTTTGGCTGATTTCAGACTGTGCGTTCGACTTACAGTCACGGTACGATGCTGTCTTATCCAAGTTTGGACCAGTCAAGTCATGAGAATAAGTCAGAGACAAGATGATTTGCACAGAATACAATTTAAAGGGGACCAGGGAAATGACAGAGGAGCCCGGGAGGCTACAGCCCGTGGGGTCCCAAAGAGTAGGACGCGACTGAGCGACCAAGCACATGTACTGGGAAACAAAGTTGCACTGCGATTCAGTTCAGCTCAGTCGCTCAGTCGTGGCCGACTGTTTGGGACCCCACGGACTGCAGCACGCCAGGCTTCCCTGTCCCTCTCCGTCTCCTGGAGTTTGCTCAAACTCATGTCCATCAAGTCGGTGATGCCATCCAACCATCTCATCCTCTGTTGTCCCCTTCTCCTCCTGCCTTCAGTCTTTCCCAGCATCACGGTCTTTTCCAATGTGTCAGTTCTTCGCATCAGGTGGCCAAAAGATTGGAGTTTCAACTTCAGCATCAGTTCTTCCAATGAATATTCCGAACTGACTTCCTTTAGGATGGACTGGTTGGATCTCCTTGCAGTCCAAGGGACTCTCAAGAATCTTCTCCAACACCACAATTCAAAAGCATCAATTCTTCGGCGCTCAGCTTTCTTTATGGTCTAACTCTCATATCCATACACAACTACTGGAAACATCATAGTTTGACTAGACAGATCTTTGTCAGTAAAGTAACGTCTCTGTTTATAATGTGCTGTCTCTGTTGGTCATAGCTTCTCAACCAAGGAGCAGGAGTCTTTTAATTTCATGGCTATGTCACAATCTGCAGTGATTTTGGAGCCCAAGAAAATAAAGTCTCTCACTGTTTCCATTGTTTCCCTATCTATTTGCCATGAAGTGATGGGACTGGACACGATGATCTTCATTTTCTGAATGTTGAGTTTTAAGCCAGCTTTCTCACTCTCCTCTTTCACTTTCATCAGGAGGCTCTTTAATTCCTCTCCTTTTCTGCCATAAGGGTGGTGTCATCTGCGCATTTGAGTCTATCGATGTTTCTCTCGGCAGTCTTGAGTCCAGCTTCTCTACTGTGATTCCATTCCACAGAATCAGATACGCTGCCATTCAATGCACTGTTTGTATCAACCAGTGGGGTCTTTTTTTTCCCCCCAAATTGCTACTTCAAAGCCTTTGAGAGCTAATTAAAATCTATTCTTACATTCTTTCACAACAATAAGATTTCATTTATTCCCCAGATCTTTGATTTTCAAAAAAATGAGCGATAAATTAAATACAGGGAATAGGACACTTTGGAATTGTCTGAACAATAAGGATCTTTTAAAACCAACTGTTGCTTATTGATACTAAAATGATATACTGACTTTTTTTTCCCCTGAGCTAAGCTTGGTCAAAAATCTGTCATGATCACACATCTTACAAATTGATGTACTTACTCTATTGATATATTATTGCTGGTGGTACGGCGTGCTTTTATACATTTTGGGTCATAATGTGGTAAATAAGATTCAGTGCACACAGGCCAAAGAAATTTGTCGTCTTTTCAAAAAATGTAGTTGGAGTTGTTGATTTTGAATATGAATATCACTGCAAGGGGCTTCCCTGGTGGCTCAGCTGGTAAAGAACCTGCCTGTGCAGGAGACCTAAGAGACGGGGGTTTGATTCCTGGCTTGGAAAGAGCCCCTGGAGGAGGAAATGGCAGCCCACTCCTGTATTCTTGCCTGGGAATTCTCATGGACAGAGGAGCCTGGCGGGCTCCGATCCTTGATTTCCCAAAGCGACGGCCATCACTGAGAGCACACGCACACAGGTCACCCTGAGAGTTACTCTTCATGAACACACATTTTCTGAACAAACATGGCATCATATAATCAACGGTGTGACTGTCGGATAAAATGCTCTTCAATACGAATTTCTCTCAAGATTTCTAAGTTCTCTTACAAGGTATAATATTTTTACTCCCGTGAAGGAGAAAAGAATTTCAGCAAGGTTAGCTGTAATTCAGCAACATTAAAGTGACTCGCTCAAGGTTATATACCAAGCTATGAAAGGAGAGTCCCTACCTGGAAAGGACTTCCCTGGCTAAGATTCTGCACTCTCAATGCAGGGAACCCAGGTCCAATTCCTGCTCAGGGAACTAGATCTCACACGTCACAGCTAAGACCTAGCGCAGCCAAATAAATGAAAGAGAGAGCTTAAAAAAAGGAGTTCCTACCTGGAAGCCTCAAACAACCAGGCTAAGCAGAAGGTCTGGAAAGACATGAGAACAACGCAGCTTCTCTGGAAAAGGAGGAGGCAGGTGGGTACCCCTTGGATGAGACTGTTATTTCTTGTATTTCCACTTGTTTGAGTCTTTGTGGAGTTCCAAGGACAGATACATCTGCTATGTATTTAACAGAACAGTCCCTGGAAACACACTTTGACCTACTGTGCTTACTTACACTGTAAGTGAGCACACAGGACCTGTCCTGAACTCTGCCAACAGAAGTAAGAAGGAGGGAAAAACTTGCTAGTAAAACGCAGACTTACTTCATAAATAGGAAGTTTTAAAATAAACGCAGAAAAATGGAAGTTGTGAGGAAAGTAGTTCTTGGCAGGCAGTTGTAAAAACACCACCGGCAGAGTTGTGTGTATTGAAGCAGAGGTCCAGTGCTAGTCCTGATGTGTTCCATTTACTCCAAGACCTAGTGACTTAAAGAATGTTTATGGCCTTATCATCTCCTCTGGTTAGGAGTCTGCACGTGTATTAGCTGAGGTCTTGTTTCCAAGGTCTTTCCCAAAGCTGCAATTCAGTAGATGTGCCCTTATCTGAAAGAAGCTGTGGATTCACTTATGAGTTCATCTGAGTTCTCATTCAAAAATTTTCAGAAAGCAACCAACCTTTAAGTCAAGATACAACCCTGACTTAGGAGGACTTGCAAATTCATTCCTGTAATTTCTATTACCTTGCTTTATCAACTCCCTTTTGCTTTCCTACAAGGCAGGGGACTCGCCCAGTCTTTCAATTTGATGAACAAGAATAACCTGAACTGAACTGACGTTGTTTTTTTCCTCTCTGCTTGTTACTGCTATGGCTTAAACTTTTCCTAGTTTAGCAGAGAGAATATTTTGGCTTTGAGTAACTGATGAACTGCAAATTGCAGAAATCAAAGTTAAAAATGAAAAATATTAGCAATTGGCAAGTTACTTAATTACACCAATACGAACTTGGAAGCATCAAATTCACATTTAAAAGTCACATAAGCAGAAAATTTATTTCTCCAATGTGATTCTATTGTATTTGACATGTGTGTATGTGTGTTCTTACATATATTTAGGACGGTTTCTGCCCATGTCATCCAAGCATTTTTAGAAATTAAAATTGGATCAGAATATTATGTCCATGGCTGTGTGACCAATAAATTGTATACACAGCATGTTTTCCAGCTGTTTTCGAATTGCTTTAATTTATTTACCCCTCTTCACACAGAAAGTTCATATATTATAAATCACAAGGGTGTTTCAGGACATGACAGACCTTCATTCCTGAACAGAATGGTCTCTCATGCATAACTTTCTTTGATCAACAACTCAAGCCAAATGAATTTAGGGTGAAAAGAACACGGAACATATTTAAGCCGGGAAGAAAATAGCACACAGACTGTCGTTTAGTGTAAGAAATATCTGTTGCTAGCTTGGTGTTTTGTTTTGACTCTTTATGAAAACAACAGACAGATTTCTCAACAGGATACATCTAATAGATTTTAAATATTGAGAGATTCAATCATTCTTTTTGCAGCTAGTAAAAATAAACTTTCAAACTGATTTTTAAGAAGATAAACTTAAAGGCTCTGAATTGGTTTTTGATGTAGTTCTTGGAAAATTAATCAAACTAGTATCTATCTGTAAAAGGTGAAGGTTTTTGGAAGGGACCACCTATGGTAGGATAAGAGAATTAGTTATCCACAGATATATTCTTGGCTGGAGATACTATAAAATTTACTTTTATAAAAATATTGTGGGTAATTTAATCCTCGGATGCTTAGAAGAAATTCTATACTTGTACATTGAGATAAAGAGAGTGAAGTGAAGTAAAGTGAAGTCGCTCAGTTGTGTCTGACTCTTTGCGACCCTGTGGACTGTAGTCCACTAGGCTCCTCCGTCCATGGGATTCTCCAGGCAAGAATACTGGAGTGGGTTGCCATTTCCTTCTCCAGGGGGATCTTCCCAACCCAGGGATTGAACCCAGGTCTCCCACATTGCCAGCAGACGCTTTACCCTCTGAACTACCAGGGAAGAGAGTGATTGACTACTATAATGTTGATTAGAATATATAATTCCAGAAACTAGATGCAGCTCTATAATAAATTTTAATGTTTTAGGTTGATCTGATTTTTTAATGCTTTTGAGAAGAGGTTGATTTTTATTTCATCCCCACATATATAATCCTTATGATTTGTGCAATATTAGGGGAGTCGTTTTTGCTAGTGAAATTAGTTGATGTAATGTCTACAAGTCTCATTAGCCTAAAACCTAAGTGGCATTTTCTGTATGTTTAACATGAGTTTTGGCCAGAATTTTATTGAAATGTCTGCAGTTTGATAATATATTGACATGATAAAACAGATACATTTAATCTGAGTACATGTTCTTCATTTAAAGAAATCACCTAATTATGTAATTACATAGAGAGTTTTGAGTCATTGCAAACTCTTAAACAAGTAATATAGCATATATGTTTAAGAAAGATGAAAGGGCTAATTACACATTTCTCAGAGAAGCATTATTTGATTTCCAGTAATATGTTTAAGCATTTTAGATAAAATGATTTTTGTAAATTGATGATAATCTTAACTAAAATCATTATTAAATTTTATTTAATACTTTATTTGATTAAAAGTTTCAAATAAAGACTGCATCATTCCAGAAAAGTTAAAATTAATTCTCTTATAAATAGAAGACCATGATTTAATCCACTTGAAAGTTTTGTTGCTCTAATATATTACAGTTCCAAAAATATTTTCAATTCTTCGTTGTCATGAAACTAATTCTTCAGTTTTAGTCATGAATTCCATTGAAGAACAAAACGTCTTTGGCTATATTTTTCATGTTTTATTAAATATGTTTATATTTAAGTGTATTTATACTTTTTGATCAACACAAATATGAATTATGACATAGTTTTAAAATATTTTATGTGTGTACACAGGCAGAATTTTATTACCAGGGAGATTTGTTTACCTCATGGCGATTTCTGAATGTTCTTATGCATAAATTTTCACCAAACTACTGCAAGGCAATATGCAGAAACTGATTTTTCGGGTTAGGGGTTGGTCAGCTGTCTTTGGCACAAGCCCTCCTCCCTCTCTTTAAAGTAACTGGCCCACTCGCGGATGCTCTGCTCGGGCGGCCCTCGCCGCCGCCTGCGGGCTTGCTCTAGCTGCGCGGCGGGGCTCCAGCTCCCCGCGGCGCCCGGGCTGCTGGCTCTGGCGGCTTCCGTCGCTGCGGAGCACCGGCTCCAGGCGCTCGGGCTCAGCGGCCGCGGCCCTTGGGTTCCAGGGCGCGGGCTCGGCGCTTGTGGGGCACCGGCCTAGTTCCTCCACGGCGCGAGGAGTTTCCCTGCACCAGGGACCGAACCCACGTCCCCTGCACCGGCCGGTGGTGTCTCAGCCAGCGCACCGCCGGGGCGTCGCCCTCACGTCCTCCGGGGACGGCTCTTGGCCCGTGTCGTCCTTGGAGCCGTCTGTCCCCTCGCTCACTGCGATGCTGCCTTGCACCTGCTAGGCGCCGTGCCGCGCTGTCGGCACCCTGGTGCTCCGGGCAGACACCACCTCGGTCACAGCAGACGGGAGCAGTCATCCCGGGGCTCCTGAGTTGCGCTGGGGTAGCAGGGGAAGGGCTCTGACAGCATCTGGTGGGAGGAAGGGACCAGCCTGGTGACAGTAGGGGTGAAGTCAGGAGAGCAGCCCGGAGGCCGGGCCCCGAGGCTCAGACCTGAGGGGCGAGAGTCGCTGGCCCGGGAGGCGGATGACCGGCTGGGGGACGAGCATTCCTGGCCGAGGGACCGGTGTGTGCAAAGGGACAGAAATGGGAAGGGGACAGGCCCTCCCTGTGCCGGAAACACGGGGGAGAGCGCGGCAGGCCTTCAGGGTCGGTGGTGTTTCTCGCAGAGGCTCTTTAGAAGGGCTAGCGGAGGGAGGGGAGAGGAAGGAAGTCTCACTGGGTCAGCCTTCTGCTACAGCTTCCATCAAGGGGGAGACAACTGTTCCGGGACTTTCTCCTCCTGTGGCAATGAATTTCTAACCCCTCCAGTCTAACTCTTTTCCTGCCCACTTCACTATCTTGTGAGAACGTCTCTATTAAATGGAAGAAAAGACAAGAAAGATAGCTTTGGGCAGTTAGCTCTGCGAAATACATAGAACATACACAAAGACCTTTTGCAGAGTTAGCTTGGTATTTGAGATGGGTTCACTGTTAGAGAAAGGAAAGGCTACCCACTCCAGTATTCTGGCCTGGAGAATTCCATGGACTATATAGTCGGACAGGACTGAGCAACTTTCACTTACTTACTTGCTGCTAGGCAAATGACCTTAGCCTTCATCTGTCCTTGAAAAAGAAGATTTTTAAAAATTAAAACAAACATATATGGTTTCATTGGTTTTAAATGGGCTTCCCTGGTGGCTCTGATGGTGAGGAATCCGCTTACAACGCAGGAGACCTGCGTTCAGTTCCTGGGTTGGGAAGATCCCCGGAGAAGGAAATGGCAACCCACTGCAGTATTCTTGCCCGAAGAATCCCAAGGACTGAGGAGCCTGGTGGGCTAAATCCATGGGGTTGCAAAAAGTCAAACACAGACTGAGCAACTAACACTTTCACCTCCATGTAAATTCTTTTCAGGAGAAGCCCCGGGGGACTGGACCCTTAGCGCCGCTCACGCGTCTGCTCCTCACTTCACAGCCAGTGTCCTGGAGGGAGGGATGCCCTGCTCTCCTCGCTGTCTCTGCTCCCGAGCCTCACACACACAGCACGCAATAACGTCTGCTGGACTTGTGGACACCATCACCCCTAGTCTGGAGCAGATCTGGCTGAGGTGGGAAAGTTGAAAACACTCTTGGCTGGCCTTCAGTAAGACTTGAATTCAGAGTCCACCCGCAACACCGCCTGCGTGTATGTCCCCATTCAAACTCTCAGAGACTCAGTCCTTTCTGACACAAGGTGGGGGATGTTGATGTCAACTCCCAGGGTTGGGATAACTATCAGAGACCATATGGATTAATATAAAGGACCTGGGGCCTCAAAGAGGCTCAATCAGTGGAAAATTTCCCAGGGCCATGAGGTGTGAGATGGAGAAATATCCTGTTACTGTGTAATTATTAAAAACGCACCTCGGGTCCCTGCTCAGCCCTGCTTCCTCTGCCCCCTTCTCCCTCGCCATGTCCTGTGGAGGGCTACTTTGTTTAAATCCCTCATTATGGCTTCCTCTTGAAACGTTGGTTTGTGGTGGGATATATGCATACGTAAGTCAGAAGGAAGGTGCAGGCTTGGAGCGACAAAGCGATGATTAAACCCTCGGAGATGACAGAACCCTGAGGGGCCCTTTCTGTCCGAGGCGTGATCCTCATCACAGCCACCCCCCTGCCTGCCCTGGCTTTGGATCTCCAAGGGACCCCAGACTCATGTCAATTTTATGAACAGCTGAATCGAGAGTGACCTTTTACTGCAGCAGAAACATTAAAAGGAGATTACAGGACCAAACCTGCAGAGCAGCCAAGCTCTAAAATCCCCCTTCCTGAAAATGGCAAAGCTGCTGGAATTTTGCCAGGAGAACCCCACTGAAGCAAGGGGAATGAATAAATAATCATTCGGGGCATCTTGTCTTCCATTGTTTGAGTTCTTAAGGCCAAGACAGCAACCGCTGATTAGAAAAGATTTTGTGTTTCTTTTTACTGTTCAAAATAATGCTGTTCTTTGCTGTTTAGCCCTTTCCAGCCTCCTTCCTTTCACGGGGGGGCCCCGTCCTTGATCTTTTCCTGGCTCTGCTGCTTTTCATCTTGCCATTTTCATCGTTGCCGCTCATTTTCTTCCCTTCAAACCTTTCCCTTTTGGTCTGGAGTAGATTTTCATTCTGAGTAGCAAGGTATCCCCCGGTTTGCCTTAGTCATCATCCTCTTTGGTGTCTGTTGCCACAGACTTCCTTCCATTTCCTGCTTTTCTCCACCCGCCCCCTACACTTTCCTCTCCACACCCACCCCCTTCCTCTTATTTTCCATCTGACATTGTTTTGGAGAAGACCTCTTCAGTGTACATCCCTCCTTCTTTACGTCAGGTCCTGCTCAGGAAAGTGAAAGTGAAGTCACTCAGCTGTGTCCGACTCTTTGCCACCCCATGGACCGTAGCCCATCATGCTCCTCAGTCCATGGGATTTTCCAGGCAAGAGTACTAGAGTGGGGTGCCATTGCCTTCTCCATGAATCGCCCCTCTAATGCAATGGGAAGCATTGATTCAGCTCCCAGGAGGGTCACATAAGTTTGCATATTAAGAGTGAAACTAGCCTCAGGTACATGGAGACCCCATAAATATCCAAATATGATGTGATTCCGGGTGGCCTGACATGCCTGTGTGTGGCTCTGTGACCAGACGTGTTCCTTGTGCTGGGGACTCAGGCGGGGTAGCATCTAACTCCTTATGGGCTTTTCAACGTTTTAAAAGTAAAAGAATGTGCGATTTTCTTAAAATCTTGTTACACTAGTGTCACTGCTTTTCTTTACCGTTCACAGGGCAG
Source organism: Antidorcas marsupialis (assembly GCA_006408585.1). Taxonomy (NCBI): domain Eukaryota; kingdom Metazoa; phylum Chordata; class Mammalia; order Artiodactyla; family Bovidae; genus Antidorcas; species Antidorcas marsupialis. The sequence goes on from SJYB01003780.1 coordinate 296,003, forward strand.
ATAGAAGTTCCGTCCACTAATGATGAGACAGACCTTGTCCTCAGATGAAGCTTCCAAGTACCAAGGGTGCCCAGGGAGAGGCTAGTGTTTACTGCCTTGTTCCCAATTAACCCTGGGATTCTGTGACATTCCTCATGCCTGCCAAGCAGATTACGGCTTAGTGGTGGTGAGAAACTCTGCCAGTGCCAATGTTTTGCATAACAGACTTGTGTTGGCTTAGTGGGGGGAGCCCCCTCTCCAGCAGACATATTTTAGCAGAGCATGTGTGCCTGAGTGCACGGACTTGGGTACCCACACACACACACACACACACACACACAGCGTCTCCTCTGTACAATTTGCTCACGATGATCAGAAAACTCTGTTCACTTAGGGGTAATTCGGTCTGATGTTGAGGCTTGAGTGAGTGAATAAGAGGATCTTTTGCTTAGCTGAGCGTTTACAAATACCCACCGAGTTGGGCAGGCATTCACTGAGACCTCAGCATGAAGAACGCTGGCCAGGACAGCGGAGCGCACTTCGAGCCTGGAATCCCAGGACAATAGAGAGGCTGAGGGGTTGCCCTCGTTAACGCCTGCCTGATGCCTGCAGCCCCTCTCCCTACCAGGCCCCCACGAAGCCCCCACTGATGCTATGGATGCTGCCAGCCGCTGGGAGCTCATGGCACTGCACTGTGAACAGAATTTCAACCCACTAGCTGGTTCCAGTTCTTTTCATGGTAACAGTTCTTATTCTGACTAGACTCTTTCAGTAAAAAGCGAAGAGGTCTCTAGAACACTTGACTGTTTCTCCTGCTCTTCCTCTATGTCCCTCAGGACACCGAGAGTGTGGTGACCAGGGCAAGAAGAGAGTCAGTTCTCTGGTGCAGCCACTGAGGACCACAGTATGGAGGAGCTTCAGAAAGTTAAAACTGGAAGTAATGCACGATCGTGCAATTCAATTTTGGGTATTTTTCCAAAGGAACCAAAAACACACAAAAACCCATCTGCATCCCTTGCTCCTTGGTGCATCATTCACAACAGCCAAGACATAAAAACAGCCTAGTGCTCGTTGATGGATGAATGCATTAAAAAAGTGGGCGTGCGCATATATACCAATGGAAGGCGATTAAGCTGTAGAAAACAACAACATCCTACCATTTTAAAGCACCTAATGAATGAAACAGTAGAATAGGTGGAGACACAGACCCCTTGGGAGGGACTAGACTGTCAGGATAACTTTCAGAGAAAGGACATTGCAGCAAATTGAACTTGACCTACTCAAAATGCCGCTCCAGTGCTGAAAACTCTTTCATTCTAGACCACAAAACTAGGAATAGAAGAGGGAAGGAGGGGCGCTATCCAGGTGGAAAGAGAAGCAGTAAAATCATTGAGAAGCATAGCTGTCACGTTGATGCTGGGGGGCTGCACTCGATAACTTCCATTTTCCTGAAGGACCGGGAACAGGTCCACATCTTATCACTGGGGAGAGGAACCGCGTGGCATTGCTTCCCAGCTGGACTTTTCATGGCTGGGTCACCACTGGTCATTAGGACAAGGATTCCCTTCCCATGGATTATTCTTGAGTATCAACTCATTTAGGGAGAGGTACTTTTTTTTTTTTTTA
>SJYB01003780.1:303452-336905 GCA_006408585.1 Antidorcas marsupialis
CACACACACACACACACACACACACACAGCATCTCCTCTGTACAATTTGCTCACGATGATCAGAAAACTCTGTTCACTTAGGGGTAATTCGGTCTGATGTTGAGGCTTGAGTGAGTGAATAAGAGGATCTTTTGCTTAGCTGAGCGTTTACAAATACCCACCGAGTTGGGCAGGCATTCACTGAGACCTCAGCATGAAGAACGCTGGCCAGGACAGCGGAGCGCACTTCGAGCCTGGAATCCCAGGACAATAGAGAGGCTGAGGGGTTGCCCTCGTTAACGCCTGCCTGATGCCCACAGCCCCTCTCCCTACCAGGCCCCCACGAAGCCCCCACTGATGCTATGGATGCTGCCAGCCGCTGGGAGCTCATGGCACTGCACTGTGAACAGAATTTCAACCCACTAGCTGGTTCCAGTTCTTTTCATGGTAACAGTTCTTATTCTGACTAGACTCTTTCAGTAAAAAGCGAAGAGGTCTCTAGAACACTTGACTGTTTCTCCTGCTCTTCCTCTATGTCCCTCAGGACACCGAGAGTGTGGTGACGAGGGCAAGAAGAGAGTCAGTTCTCTGGTGCAGCCACTGAGGACCACAGTATGGAGGAGCTTCAGAAAGTTAAAACTGGAAGTAATGCACGATCGTGCAATTCAATTTTGGGTATTTTTCCAAAGGAAGCAAAAACACACAAAAACCCATCTGCATCCCTTGCTCCTTGGTGCATCATTCACAACAGCCAAGACATAAAAACAGCCTAGTGCTCGTTGATGGATGAATGCATTAAAAAAGTGGGCGTGCGCATATATACCAGCGGAAGGCGATTAAGCTGTAGAAAACAACAACATCCTACCATTTTAAAGCACCTAATGAATGAAACAGTAGAGTAGGTGGAGACACAGACCCCTTGGGAGGGACTAGACTGTCAGGATAACTTTCAGAGAAAGGACATTGCAGCAAATTGAACTTGACCTACTCAAAATGCTGCTCCAGTGCTGAAAAGTCTTTCATTCTAGACCACAAAACTAGGAACAGAAGAGGGAAGGAGGGGAGCTATCCAGGTGGAAAGAGAAGCAGTAAAATCATTGAGAAGCATAGCTGTCACGTTGATGCTGGGGGGCTGCACTCGATAACTTCCATTTTCCTGAAGGACCAGGAACAGGTCCACATCTTATCACTGGGGAGAGGAACCGTGTGGCATTGCTTCCCAGCAGGGCTTTTCACGGCTGGGTCACCACTGGTCATTAGGACAAGGATTCCCTTCCCATGGATTATTCTTGAGTATCAACTCATTTAGGGAGAGGTACTCTTTTTTTTTTAAATTTCCCACTGTCATGAAAATTTTAAAGGCTCAGAAAATGTTTGCTGAATGAAACTGGGTTGAGTGGGAGCTGGCCAGCAAGTCTATCATAGAAGACGAATCAACATGTTCATCCTTGGCCTTTGAAATGTGGAAGGAGGTTTAGGTGGAAAATCAGAAGAACACAGATTGTACTTCATCTTGTTCCACTGAACAATGTTTTACTGAGAAGGATATTCAGCTGATCTTGTTGTTTCAGTAACCCTTAGGAACCCTGGAAGAAGGTGGCGGGCATGTCTGGAGATGTTCTGGAGGAGGGGGCAGCTGTTCTGTGCAGTAGCCCTCCCCCTACCTGAGAAAATGATTTCCCCCCAGATGGGTCGGAGACCGCTGTTCTCGGCCTTATCCGGGCCCCTCTCCTTTCTGTTTCCTAAGCCTTCTTTCCCTTCGGGTCATGTAAAATTTCTGAGACTTACCCAGGACCAGCCATGCTTAGAAAAGTGGTAAAAACTCGTTGTATTTAATATCCTGTGATAAACCATAATGGAAAAGAGTATATATACCCATATATATGGAAAGGAAAAAAATATATGACTCACTTTGCTATACAGCAGAAATTAATACAACATTGTAAATCAACTATACTTCAATAAAATAAAATTAAAAGTGGCAAAACTTACTCTATTCAATATCCTGTGATAAACCATAGTGGAAAAGAATAGGGAAAAATCATGTTGGGTTGGCCAAGAATTTCATTCCATAGCGTCTCTCTCTCTCTATCTATGTGAACATAGATATTTGGGTAGAGATATGCATGAGTGTGGGCTAAGCTGCTTCAGTCCTCTTCAACTCTGCAACCCTGTGACCTGTATCCCACCGGGTCCTCTGTCCAGGAAGGAAAAGAAAAAAACCTCCCCTCTCCAAACACCAAATATCTGAGTCATGAAAGCCCCTTGCATTTGTATCCTAGAAGTTTCCTACAGGGCTTCTGTTCCTACGGTGGACTGGCACTGGAGTGGTAGTAAAGGAGATGACTGTCATCACTTTCTTTATAAGGGGCTCTGCAGTCGCCGCGTCTGCCCGAGCAGGCTGGGCACGCAGCGCCCCCCGGGCTGTGCTGCCGCCCACGGGCCGGGCCGCAGACGCCGGGCCGGGCTCTGTCGGTGCCGGGACCGACCCGCTCCCAGACCCGCGGATCCGGCGGGGCCGCCCCCCGGGGCCGGGCTGACTGCGGTGCCCGGCAGGCCTCCCAGTCCCCCGCTCTCATTAATGCCTCAGTGCAGCATAAAGCCTCATTCATTATTCATAATGAGCCAGTCAGAGGGCACCCGGAGCCCTGATAAATTCTCACCTCAGTGACAACGGCTGACAGGGCCGGGCTTTACGGCCCTCCTCCGCCTCGGCGAGGCGCGCGGGCAGAGGGCCGCCGCTAACGACCGGGCTGATCTACGAGCCGCTGCTGCTCTCCTGACATCAAGGCCGAGGCCCCCCCGCAAGCCGCGCGCAGAGATGCGCATCTGTCAGGCTGGGGAGGGCAGAAGCGGGCCAGGGCGCGGGCAGGAACGGGTTAACCCGGAGCGGGCAGCAGGAGCCCCCGGCCGGGGAGAAGCCGCCGGCAGAGGGGCCACCGGCCCAGGCCCCACCGTGGACCGGGGCGGCTTTGGGACTGTGTCCACAGGGCTCGAAGGAGGGGGTCCTCTGTTCCGCAGACTCTATCCTTGCCGGCACCCCCGAGGGCTGAGCGATGCTGATTTTTAAGATCTGGTGAACTGGCTTATAAACATCAGTAATAAGATTCTGAAGAACATGAATTGCAGTCTTCATAAGGGGCAGACACTTTGGAATACTGGGTTAGTTTTCAAAGTCATCTTTGCTGTCACAAGATAGGAAGGGGAAGCTATTTGCTTTTGTCCAAACTGAACCTACGTAAAAAAAATTTTTTTTTTAGTGTTTAATGAAGGCAGAGTTTCAGTTTAGAAAGGTGAAAAATTCAGGAGATGGATAATGGTGAGAGCTGCACCATATGAACGTACCTAATGCCGCTGAACTATACACTTAAATGTGGTTAAAGTGGTATGTTTCATATTATGTGACTTTTATCACAATAAAAATTTTAAAAATTTGAGTTGCAATATACTTGATTTACAATATCATGTTAGTTTCAGGTATACAGCACAGTGATTCAGCTCTGTCTCTCTATATGTACACATATATATAATTTTCCTTTTTCAAATTTTTTCCCTTATAAGTTATTGCAAAACATTGACTAGAGTTCCCCATGGGACCTACTTTCTTAAAAGCACATTTATCTTCCTCTTAGCTGCTGCAAATCCAGTCATGTGTAGGCACAGTTGTTAGCGTTTTCCCTCGGCTCTTTACATCAAGAGTGCTCACCACTATGCAGATTTTCCTGATTCACAATTTTTCTTTTCATTTTCACATGATGTGTGTGTGTGTGTTTAGCTGTCTTGCTTTTTAACCTTCTGGAGGTTTTTCTGGACTTAGAAATTGGATGCAAGAAAGTGAGATATAGCAAACAGGGTAGAGTTTTAGGAAGAAGCTATTCAATTCCGGCTGGTCAGGATGCATCTATCCTATATTTCTAATAATAACAGGGGCTTCCTTCATGGCTCAGTCAAGTAAAGAATCGGCCTGCAGTGTAGGAGATTACCTGCAATAGAGGAGACCTGGGTTTGATCCCTGGGTCGGGAAGATCCCCTGGAGTAGGAAATGGCAACCCACTCCAATATTATTGTCTGGGAAACCCCATGGACAGAGGAGCCCGGTGGGCAACAGTCCAGGGGGTCAAGAGTCAGACACAACTTAGCGACTAAAGCAACCAATACTAATATATTTTATCTTAATATTTAATTAAGTGTGTATATTTAAAAGGAGCTGTTCATGGAGACAAAGCACCTCCACTCATTAGATTTCCTTAAAACAGGAATTTTTCTAAAAACCCTTGACTTTTTGCCCTATGCTGTCATTCAGTTTTCCCTGGAGAAGGCAAAGTGAATTGACTGTTAATTTGGGAGGAGGAAGCAGACATGTGAGGCAGGCATGTGACCCTCAGTCCTGTTTTCTTCTCTCCTCCCAGGAGCCTACCTTTCTCAGCAAGCTGCAGTCTGGTCACGCCTTCCATGCAGAAGAGTTTGCAGGGGGCAAGTCAAGCACCTGAGAGGTTTGATCCTGGGTATAAGTAGGTTCTGTACTGGGAAGCCCTTGATGGCAGAACTAAGCAACATCTTCCAACTCAAATTTCCACCTATAATAAAGCTGATATTTTAATTTCTTTGTGCATTACTTTTTGTTTACTGTTGGGCTTAGAATTCAAATGGTGAAAACAATAGTATTATTTATTGGTTGTTCTCAAAATCCCAACAGCATCTGTGTTATGAGTGGCCATTTACAGGGAATAGGGCAGCACCCCAGGGATATAATTCTGTCCATTTAGTTGAAGAGTTACCGCTGAAGACATGTCTTTCTGATAACTGGTAGATATGTGCATTTGGATTTAAATGTTACTTAAATTGGGGTAACGAACTCACCAGGAAAGCAACTGAAAAGCAAAAAGTTCTCAGCTGAAGACTAAAGTCTCTTTGTAACCCTCCAGGTAGCATTCTGCAGGCCACTGTTTTTCCTACTTGCTTATAATCCTCATGTGTCAGACGTGATTTCTGTTATATTCTTGATTCTACTTGAGGAGTAAAGGCTTATTTTTGATCGTTTTTATGCTGTATCTTATTTGGACATAAGAATCTCTGTGAAAAGTACTCCAGGACCACAAAAACCAACAAAATGGTTGAAAGCTCCGAACCCTGGCACCAAGCAATAGATTTCTTTTTCCCCCTGTGGTTAGCATACTACTGAGCACAGAGAAAGCCTCTTACAAGTAAAAGTTGGTCTTTATATTCACAGGTCCATATACAAGGAAGGATCTATAATCTATCTCCTCTCTCTGATTAGGACGATCTCAAAAAAAAAAAAAGCCACAATTGTGGCTTTTTATTAGAAAAATTGTGAATCAAAGCCTGCTCTGCTCTGATAAGGAAGATGTGGAATCCATTTCCTCTCCCTTTGGGTCTGGAATGGCCTTGTAACTTTCTTTGACCGGCAGATGTGGTCAGCAGAAGGTTTGTGCCAGCCAGCTCTGGGACTGGCCTTAAGGAAGCTTTGTTGGACATGATCACCTACAAAGGTGAGTTACTTTTCTATGTGTTTGAGTTTTAAGCCCCCAACTAGGTTACACACTTGTCAACGGTGAGGACTGTCCCTCTCTGTGCATCCTTAAGACCCAGTCAGGAGCTTATGAATTGCCGGGACATCCCTGGCGGTGCAGTGGTTGAGAATCTGCCTTGCAATGCAGGGGACATGAGTTCCACCCCGGGTCAGGAAACTAAGAACCCATATGCGCCGAAACTGCTGAGCCCTTGTGTGCTGGAGGCCAAGGACTGCAGCTAGAGTCCCGTGCAGCTCGACAGAAGACCCGCACGAGGCAACGAAGCTGCAGCTAAGACTGGAGGCAGCCGAGTGAGTAAACAAATAAATACTTTAAAGAGTTTGTGGATTGTAAGCATTCAGTAAATCTGACTGTTAGTCATCGGTTACTAAAAGTACTTTATATATTTTTCATCAAAGTGTATCATCAACTGCTTCTCAAAATCATTGATAAGAAATTTGAGAATAAGCAACCTAGCTCATATCTTCTCCCAGTATCCCAATCAGCTGAGATATTAATGCATTCAGTTAAAAATATTTTTAAGCATATTCAAATCTCAGTCTTAATACTCACGAGTCCTTAATCATTTTCAAAGATTTTCGTCTAAGACTTTTATTTCTGGTTGTTGTTTTATTTTCATAACAACAACAAAAAAAAGACAAAACCTTGAGTGCTCTGGAGAGAAGAGATACTATTGAAAGCATAAAGGAGTATTCTTTGCTTTTAAAGTTTCTATTTGTTTTTAAACTTTTAAAATATACACCCGTGGTGGATTCATGTTGATGTATGGCAAAACCAGTACAGTATTGTAAAGTAAAAAAAAAAAAAAAATTATTTATTTTTATCAAACTCTAGTGGCTTTGCAATGTTGGGTTATTTTCTGCTGTACAACAAAGTGAATCAGCTATAACTATACAATATATTCCCACTTTTCTGAATTTCCTTCCAGTTTAGGATACCACACTGAGTAGAGTTCCCCGTGCTGTACAGAAGGTTCTCTTTAGTTACCTATTTTATACATGGTGTGTATATAAGGGAGTCTTCTTGACAAGGTTATTTAACTGCTAAAAATAAGTTAGGTAACCAATCAGACACTTCAATGGGAAAATCACTGATTGCTTCTGATAGATGCTGTGTAGGTAAATGTTTTGTACAGAATTCTGGAGGCTTCTGGCCCTTTCGTGGAGAAAGGAGACGACGCATTGCTGGGACACATGTGTTTTAATTCCCTTCAGAATTTTTATAGCCCTTCTGTCCCCTCAGGGCCTGAATAAACACATTAAACAGGATAATTCTCTTTCTCATTCCACCCTCTCCCTCATTTACTAGGCTAATTAATTTATTTTAATCAGGAAAACTGCATTCTCTTTCAGTTTGGGGCCCTAGGCCCTCTGGAAATTCTTTTTTTTTGAATTCTCATTTTCAACTGTTCCCTTGAGATCTTCTGGCCTCACAGCAGCTTCTTTGGCCTTTTTCTTTGAGTGCAGGGGAAATATGTCTTCTGTGGGAAAATTCTATCCCTTAGAATGTCAGTAGGAAAAAAATGGAAACAATGGCTAAAAGCGTTTGAGGAAAAATTTTTACTAGGAATTTCCTAGAGGGAAGCGCGTGGTCTTTCTGCCTGGGGGTTGTCCCTGTGCTGAGGGCATTGCTACGCTCTGGAAAGAAAACTGTTGAGCTGAAGCTAAAAATCCAAAGCAGTGTTGGTTGGACTTCGGCAGAACTCAGGCTTTAATAATCACACAGGAGGATCCCAACTAGACGGACTAACACACACTGGAGCGGCCAGCGGGTGGCTTTCTGGACATCCGCCCCAGACAGACGGTGCGTTGGAAGGTCCTCACCCTGGAGAGAGGGCTGGAATGTGCTGGTCCTCGCAAGACTCCTTTGGTTTGCTGTGCATCCCCTTCTTGTCTTGTTTATTATGACCCGCCTCTCCCAGCTCATCCCTGATCGCAGAAGTTCGTCTTCTGTGGGTACTGCGTGGACCCAGACTTTCATTTCAAATCCCACAACACAGAGAGATAGAACGAATAGAAATATTTCTTTTTCAAAGTCCCCGGCCCTGCCCGCAGGTGTACAGGGGACTGGTTTCATTTTCCTTCATCAAATCAGCTGCAATGTCTGAACATAAATCCACACCCAGGTTCCTTTCATGGCAGGTCCTAAGTACAGTTGTTCACACTTTTGTGTCCGGAGGTGGGGGTCACTTTCTCAGAAAACTCTCATTTTCCCAGTCCTTGCCTTGGGCTAATAGTTAGTTACAAAGCTCAATCTCCAAGATGTCAAACCTAATGAAAAGAAAGAGAAATCATAAAAGAGAAAGATGGCCGCAGTTACCATTCTGGGTCCCTCTCGCTCAGGCTCTGCAGATCCATCAACCAGTTGGGAGGCCAGGCAACCGCCTCTGCAGCTCTGGGTGCCATCAGCTGCTTGCATCACTGGGGTGCCATTCGTCAAAGAGCTCTTCTGGAAGCGCAGTATTGCAGGGCCCGGCTGCTGATGGCGAAGGAAATCGAACCATGTTTCCACATTCCTCGTCTATTCACTGCGGCATTTATGTCAATCAGGAACGATAAAGGCTATGAAGCTTTAATTTATAGAGCAGAGGGCCTTTTTCTCCATCTTTGCCTGGAATCCCAGGCTGGGATACTTGGATATAAAGGAAGTCAGATGTGATAGGATGTGGAGAAAGATTGTAGGAGCCTGCTGGAGTTTTAGGCAAATACACAACTGTTCTAAGCCAGATTCTGCCACAGAGAGGAGGCTGATACCAGAGAAAGAATCCACTAGAGCAGATCTCTGGGATTTAAAAAAAATCAGCCATAGTTGCCCAGACCAGAAGCAATAAGAGCAAGATTCTTGCCGTCCCTGCTTTTCTCCCTCCCTCTCTCCTGACCCCTCCCTCCCTTCTTCCTTCTCACCTTCCTTCCCTCCCTCTGTTCCTCCTGATCTATATTTCCTGAACATCTGCTATATACCCAGCAGAGTGCTATGCTCCCGGTTTACCATAGTGAGCAAATTAAAGACAGAGCCCTCACAGAGCTCACATTTCAGTTCAGTTCAGTTCAGTTCATTTCAGCTGCTCAGTCGTGTCCGACTCTTTGCGACCCCATGGACTGCAGCATGCCAGGCTTCCCTGGCCATCACCAACTCCCGGGGTTTACTCAAACTCATGTCCATTGAGTCGGTGATGCCATCCAACCGTCTCATCCTCTGTTGTCCTCTTCTCCTCCTGCCTTCAGTCTTTCCCAGCATCAGGGTCTTTTCCAGTGAGTCAGCTCTTTGCATCACGTGGCTAAAGTATCGGAGTTTCAGCTTCAACATCAGTCCTTCCAATGAATATTCAGGACTGATTTCCTTTAGAATGGACTGGTTGGATCTCCTTGCAGTCAGAGACTCTCAAGAGTCTTCCCCAGCACCACAGTTCCCAAGCATCGACTCTTTGGCGCTCAGCCCTCTTTATGTCCAGCTCTCACACTAGCTACTGGACTGCCAGGGAAGCCCCAGCCTCATGGAATCTTGACTTGTTTCCTGCCTCACATTTTATCCCTAATCACAATCTGTTTTGAAACAAATGGCGTTAAAAAATAATTCCATCCCTGGAGGCCATGCTCCCTGAGACAATACGACTGGAAGATAATAATTATCTGGTAAGTGTAACCAAGCAGTAAAGAACAGACATCAGTGGCAGAGGTTAAACATAACTTTAAATGACCACACAGTGGGGGCTTGGAAGACCTTGCTGTATTCAGCTAATCTCAGTTTTCTTTTATATTTCTGGCTAAATCGACACAATCCCAAAAGGCTGTTGGTGATTTAGGAAGTCTATTAGTCATTCTTTAAGATTCAGGTTCAGAGAGGAAAGACAGGAAAGCGTCTTCCCATGACCACGAGGGAAAGCCTCTCCATGTGGCTTCCTCACCCACATCTGCTCCAGTGCTGGCGGCCAGTGTGCTGCCCCTGGAGGCCGTGTGGACAGGACAGGCCCAGGGCCTCTGCCGCGCTCCCAGGAACTGGGGAGCAGCCCTTTGCAAGGTTTTATTCATTCATTTAGCAAATTACTGACCACCTTGTGTATGCCAAGCTCATCTCCAGAGTCTGAAAACAGAGCAGTGAGCAAAGCAGACGGATGCCCTGCGCTCAGGCAGTCATCTTCTAGTTAGACAGCAAACAGGATCAATAATAAAATCTATACTCCATTAAATGTTGATTCTTGGGAATCAGTGCTTTGTGAGAGTTTTCCATTTCTGCATATCAAGGCTCTTTTAGCAGAAATTCCTGGCAACCTGGCTTAACGAATGATGGGGTAGAAAACAGAACCTTGTAAAGCAGCTATACTCCAATAAAAATTAATTAAAAGTGGTGGGTATTTGGAAATTCAATATACTGGGATCTCTAATTTTGTGTGTTTTAACTTTGCCATAATAAAAGTCTGAGAATAAACAGAAGATGGCGTCTATCTATGTATGTTTCTACTTACCTGTCTGTTTAACAATTGTAAGTTAAAGAACAATAACATCCTTGAGGGGTTTAAACTGGTAAAAGTTAATAGAACACTGATACCCAAGGTTGGGTATCTCTTTGCTGCTGGTATAAGCTCAAACCTAATTGTGACAAGCAAACATTTCTGGAAAGCAATTGGGAAGTGCAAGTCTTAAAAAAGTTCATGCTTTCCCGCTGTCTGACTAAATGCTAATACAAACTTTTACCAGTTTTTACTTTGTTAGCTCCGTTTAGTTCCACACAGGGATAGAGCGGCGCTTCACGGAATCAAATTCCATCCATGTAAAATCTGCAGTGTCTCAAATACACCAGGCTCAAGTGTACTTCTCCTCTGCCTGCATAGGTTTAATAAATTAACCTGTGGTTTAAATAAGATGACAGAGCTTATTTAATTTTAAAGACAAATCAGCTTAAACAAGCTATTTCCTTTTTTAAAAAGTTAAAATATTAACATCAAATGAGTCTCTCCTGTTTATGCACTCAGAATTTAATACTATAGTGTGAGTCATTCTTTTTTTCTCTTGGAATAAATGCATTTGTTGCCAGGGGAATTTTATTTTTCATTTTGTTTATATCTTTTCAAACATTCTGTAATGCACGGTTACAAGCAATGTCATTTTTTTTCAAGAAAACTTGCTTATCTTAAGGGGGGATTATTCATTACATGTGTCCAGTATTCTGCATTTTTTATCTGGCATTCTGGCCCTCGGATTCGATTATTCCCTTACTAGAGTTTTACTTTAGAAACGAGGCGGAGAGGAGAAAGCTATATTGCACTTACTTCCCAAATTGCAATAAGAAGCAACGACGTTGCTCGGTGGCCTCGTTAAGAGAATTCTCACTGCCCTCAGCCTACAGTGGCATAAACAGGGAGCTTTATTTATTCTGCATTGTGATTTGAATTCTATGTTGTGGCCATGTTAAAGTCTCTTTATGACAGCTGGATTTTGAATATCTTTCTCCACTCTGTTTTTTCTTCTTTCCCTTCCTTACCTNACGGTTACAAGCAATGTCATTTTTTTAAAAGAAAACTTGCTTATCTTAAGGGGGGATTATTCATTACATGTGTCCAGTATTCTGCATTTTTTATCTGGCATTCTGGCCCTCGGATTCGATTACTCCCTTACTAGAGTTTTACTTTAGAAACGAGGCGGAGAGGAGAAAGCTATATTGCACTTACTTCCTAAATTGCAGTAAGAAGCAACGACGTTGCTCGGTGGCCTCGTTAAGAGAATTCTCACTGCCCTCAGCCTACAGTGGCATAAACAGGGAGCTTTATTTATTCTGCATTGTGATTTGAATTCTATGTTGTGGCCATGTTAAAGTCTCTTTATGACAGCTGGATTTTGAATATCTTTCTCCACTCTGTTTTTTCTTCTTTCCCTTCCTTACCTTACACTTTTCTCTGTGGCATCAGGAGACAAGGTTTTCTGTTCATTAAGCAACTTTAAAAAGGCAAAGAGAAAAAGTTTTCTTTATGTTTCAGACAAGAGAATTTCATTCTGCCTTGGGTAAATAAAAAATTGAATCCCATCACCTTGTTTTGTGTTTGACATTTAAAGCTTTGAGTAGATTTCAAAAAAGGACTCCTTTTCCTAATTTTTGAGGGCGATAGAATTAGAAATAAGTATTTCTTGAACCCACAATATTCTTAAGAAACATTTTCCCTCTTGGTGGGGGGTGGTCAGAAAGTTTTCATGGGTTGAGTGCATCACCCTCATACTTACAGTATTTTTGAAAAGGTTTATGAAGAGACAACACATAAATCATACATCTTCTCTAGAGAGAGATTTCTATAGGGAGAAAATTGTTGCTTTTCCTTAAGGCCTAGAAGCAACATTAAACTTGGATTATGCTCCGGCTGAGGCCTGATAATGAAAAGGAAACGGGCTGGCCCTCTTGGTCGTGGCGGCCCGCTAGCAAGGTCACCGCGTTTTGTTAAGACAGAGCAAAGCTGCCCGGTCCACGTGCCCAATCAGCTGCCTCCTGCAGGCGCTCGGAACGTCCCAGGACTTTTTTGCATGTTTTTTCACAAACATGTTTCCTTTAGCATCCTTTTTGGAAACTAAGCCTGAAGGAAGCAGGTTTCCGAGACTGACTGTGAATGTCCCAAGGGGCAGGAGGGAAGCAAACCCGCTCTGAAATCTCAGCCACAAGACGGTGAGGTGAGACTCACGAATCTGAGCGTCAGGCTGGGGGTCGCTTGTCTTTGGGCCTTCAGACAAATTTAGAAACCCAAGGACCCGGAGCAACACTGATCCAGGGTCTGTCTCCCAACTCCAAATTTTGAAAAGGAAAAAAGACTTAGTATCAATAAATGTGATCTCCAGTGTTTTCAAAGAAATTAACCAGGTGAAGTTTTGAGTTGGTGACTGCTCACTCCCGCACGAAGCCACCACCCACGGAGACCCCCTCCCCGCTCCTGGCCTAGTGCCCTCGACTTCCTGCCCTGCCCACCCCCTCACCCACTGCCTGAATTCTCTTTTTTGCAAACAGTACTTACCAGGCTTCTTGGAATTTTTCCAGGGTGCAGGTTAACCTAAAAATAAGTCAGTGAGAACAAATCCTGCTTCAGAAACCTTCCTTTTTTGATAGAATTTTCATACTGAAGAAAAAGAAAAGCGCTTTAGACGCTCTGTCTCCATGTTTAGACAAATATGTTTAGATATTTAGGTAGATAAATTGGAGAACTATAGATGAAATGATTATGGAGTCACTTAAATTCACTGTTTGTTGAACTCTGTACTAAAAAGATTGCTGATGAGCAGATTTCTACTCCCTTGAGAGAGTTTTCCTAACAGCATTGAAACTCTGCACACAGTTAGTCGTTCTTTTTACTAATGACTTGAATGAGGATAGCATTAGCACCTGCCAGATGTGGGCTCTGCTCCGAAGCTTGATGTCTTGTTTCTGGTCTGATATTTCATTTTATTTTTAAATTCGTTTTTATTGGAGTCTAGTTGCTCCACAATGCTGTGTTAGTTTCTACTGTACATAAAACGAACCAGCCGTGTGCATAAAGCCCTCTTCTCTGGATTTCCTTCCCATGTGGGTCACCTGTGCTGCACAGTGGGTCCTCGTTACTCGTCTGCTTCATGCATAGGCAATCCCAGTCTCCCAATTCCTCCCGCCACCATCCCTTGGCCCCCACTGGTATCCACACGCTTGTTCTCTATGCCTGTGTCCCTATTTCTGCTTTGCCAATAAGACCATCTATACCATGTTTCTGGATCCCACCTGGACACATTAATACTCGATATTTGTTTTTCTCTTTCTGTCATCCTTCACTCTATTTGACTGTCTCCAGTTGATATCTTTTAACTCATTTAATTCTCATTTGGCCCTGAGGGTTGGATATTATTTGCAGAGGTTATTATTCTGTCCAGTTACAGATAAATTCGACCCATCTGTAGATGCTGTTAGCCACTAATGAACGAGGCATCCTGTGGAGCTTGGATCCTCCACCGTAAGAAAGAGGAATAACCGGGAGGAGATGCTGCTGCTCCTTGGGCATCGGGACTCAGCAGACTCAGCGGGGGCTTTCTTCCCTGAGGGCTTAGATGCCAAAGAATCTGCTTGCAACGCAGGAGACCTGGATCAGACCCCTGGAAGGTTCCCTGGAGAAGGAAATGGCCACCCACACCAGTATTCTTGCCTGGAGAATTCCATGGAAAGAGGAGCCTGGCGGGCTATGGTCCACGAGGTCGCAAAGAGTAGGACACGACTGAGTGACTGACACTCACTTCCTCCCTGACTCTAAGAGACAGCTCACCTGCCATCTACCCGCTGACTGGTTTCTCTCTCTCCTGGTTCCACATGTGTCTCTAGAAACCATGTGCATGATCGAAGAGTGGTATCCTAGTTCTACAAAACAGCACCAAAGCAGTCTGCAGGCAGGCTACAGTCCTTGGGGTTGCAAGAGTCAGACACGACTTAGCGACTAAACCACCACCAATCTGCAATAAGGCTCAGCAGGATTTGATTTACCAGAGGAAAAGAGAAGGCTACCAGGGCAGACAGCTTCAGTGCTGTGTCAGACAGCAGCGGGGGAGCTGGTCGCTTATCCGGTGCTGAAGTCTGGTTTGAGGTCGGGCTTTCCATGTAGAGGCTGAGCTAGGACTATGTAGGGACCATAATGTAATACGACTAGTGGGCGTAGCTAGAGTAGGACTTTGAGGTGAGGGTTTAAAAAGTTTGGGGACAGACATAGAAAGCAAACACACGGTTACCAAAGGGGAATGGAATAGGGGAATAGGTAAATTAGGAGGTGGGGATTGAGATATACACACTACTATACATAAAATGGATAAGAAACCCACTGTATAGCACAGGCAAACATACTCAATATTTTGTAAAAACCTATAAGGGAAAAGAATCCAAAGAAGAAATATATATACACACACACACACAGATATATATGCATAACTACAGAGAAGGCGATGGCACCCACTCCAGGACTCTCGCCTGGAGAATCCCAGGGACGGGGGAGCCTGGTGGGCTGCTGTCTATGGGGTCACACAGAGTCAGACACGACTGAAGCGACTTAGCAGCAGCATAACTGAATCCTTTTGCTGTACACCTGAAACTAACACAACATTGTCAACCAGCTATACTCCAGTAAAAAAGGAAAGTCATTACAGAATTAAAAAAGAGTTGGGGAGTATAAACTGTTATTTGATCTTTCCTATGGAAAAGTTGATGAATCTTTAGGGAAGTGTGTGGAATGGGCAGTAAAGTTATCTGCAACTCACCTTTCTGATACCAGCGCCCTGGAGATTTAAAGTGAAGACTATGCAGGACACCGTATGTCTTGCCCCCATCAATGTTAATTTGTGTGGATAGTCTTCATTCTCAGGTTCACCTTCCCAAGACATAGTAAATGAAGGAATGGCGATATTTAAAAACATCCTTAGTCTTTAAAGTGAAACTTAACCAGTCAAACATAAACTGAAGTAAGCCATACAAGTACAGAATGAAATTGACTGAATGCTAACCTCACTCATCAGGGTTGCAGAGGGGGAACCCGTGTTAACATCTTGATGCTTTGTTAGACTCGCATCAGAAAGGCAGCTCAGTGTGGAGGCTCCAGAGAGACCTGATGCATTTTGGGTGGGGCTACTGAGCTAGATTTTAGAGCAAGCAAATTAACAGCCCAGCTCTTGACACTGAGTCTATATCACATCAATTCAGGCATTCACCCAACAATCCATCCATTGATTGTCCATCCAATAATTAACTAATTTGATTAATAAGTTGAGCAAACTGTGTTTCTTAGGGACGTTGTTTCTCTGGAACAAGACATGAACGAAGGGAGAAGCCAAGCTAGTTCAGGCCCTCAGCTCCTCAAACAAGCCATCTCACCCTCTCATTTGCCAAAAGCTTATGCAGCTAAACCTAGTTGTAGATAACTGCTTAGAGCTTGTATTTATGTTCAACTTTAGCCAAAAGGATGACTTTCTCACCTGGGGAAACAATTTCAAATGATTACTTAGTATAGGCCAGAAAGGTCATGAGATGATAATGGGAAATTAAAAAGAAAAAAAATACTAAGTCTGGCACATTTTTATGTTTGATAGTCATCGATAATCGTTTCACTAAAAATGCAATATTTGGGTCTTGCCTTCAACTAAACCGTGAGTTCCTTGGGGACAAAGGCTGTGTCTCATTCATTGTGGTCTGATCATATCCTGTGTTGGGCGAACCACTTCCCAGGTGTCCAATAAATAGTCCTCGGTTGACTGAAAGTGTGATATACGCTGCTGTTATCATGGTAAGCTGAGCATAATCCTTCTGAACTGAAGTATTTTATGGAGACATTTGTAAAGGGCGATGTCATATTGTGATGTGGTCATAGGGTGATACGAGAAGGCTGAATGCACAATGCAGGTAATAGGAAGTGGATGGGTCTGCTTCGAGATGGGAAGGGCTTGACATGGCAAAAGGCGTGGCTGGGGTTCAGCACAGGCTCCCCCAGGATCTGGCACCCTGGCATTTTGGACATCCTAAGGGGAAGGCATGTAGGAAGCAGGAGGAGCAGGAAGGGTGTCCGGCCTCGCCCTCCCCTTCTTCCCTGAGAAAGGTCACGAAACTCCCACGGGGAAGATGCCGTCCCTGCACCAGGAGCGGACACACTCTCACCTGCAGAGCCGGGGGGTCTGGAGGCTGAGAAATCGGTGTCAATAAGCCTCATTAGACTCACCCTCGTCTCCCCTGTTACTCCTCCACCATTCACTCTCCTTTGCCCAATCCCCTTACCTACTTAGCAGTTCTTCACAAATTTCTTGTCTGTCTTCCTGCTCAGGTCATTTCTTGGGGTCTTTATGCTGTGGTGAAAGCACAGCATAATGCGTTCGAAGCTGTACCCTTTCCTCCTCTCAACCTGTTTTTGTCAGTTTAATTTTCAGGCTTATCCAGGGACCGTAGGAGAATTAGGGAAGATACTTTCTTCTCCTATAGGGTCTTTCAGACCAAGAATCGGAGAAACACCAGAGGGAAAGGCATAGCATATAAGAAAGGATCTCTCTGCAGGGCGGAAATAGAGGTGCAGACATAGAGAACGGACTTACGGACACAGGCAGGGAAGGGAAGGGAGTGACGAGCTGAGACAGCAGCGGTGATGCACATACACGACCACAGGTGAAAGAGGCAGCCAGCGGGACGCTGCTGTGTCACGCAGGGAGCTCCGCTCGGTGCTCTGTGATGACCCGGGGGGTGGAGTTCGGGGAGGTAGGTGGGAGGCTCAAGAGAGAGGCAAGACGTGTGTGCACACAGCTGATTCGCGCTGGCGCAGAGCAGACACCAATACAACATTGTGAAGCCAGTATGCTCCAGCTAAAAAGGAAAACAGCATCCTTCGTGCAAACCTCAGCCGGCGGTTTAACTGGAGCCTAGGCTGTCTGGAGCGGGGCTGGAAGCATGGGGTTGAGTCAGGAAGCGGCTTGGCAGGGGCCGGGGATATCACAGGAGGGAGTCGGAACCTGACCCACAGGCCCTAGGGACGCTGTTTAAGTGGAAGAGTTTAAAGCTAATTCTCCAGAAAAGGTAAAATCATGACGCTGATACAGGTATAAAAGCGAGGACACGTTCAGGATTTATTAAACTCGTGGGGGAATCAGACAGATGTTAGAACTGATTCCTAAAAGAATGTTGAAATGAGTGCTTAACAGTAACAGAGAGAAAACTGGCCTCCCAGAGCTAGAAAACGCAGGTCAATTGAATCACTATCTGACAGGCCAGAAACGTGCGTATCTGTCGGTAATGCAAAACTTACTCTGCTTATAAGTAATTCAGAAATAAAGAAGAGGACCTCCTTGGTGGTCCAGTGGTTAGGACTCTGTGGTCTCATAGCCAGGGACGGGGTTCAATGCCTGGTCAGGTAAAACGAAAAGAAGTTATCTCCACCCTGACATGGCGGTTGTTTTGGATGGTTTGTTTGATGTTGCTCTCTGAAGCAAAAGCGAAAGTCGCTCAGTCGTATCTGCCTCTCTGTCACCCCCTGAACTATGCAGTCCATGGAATTCTCCAGGCCACGATACTGGAGTGGGTAGCTGGTCCCTTCTCCAAGGAATCTTCCCAACCCAGGTGTCAAGCCCAGGTCTCCCGCGTTGCAGGCGGATTCTTTACCAGCTGAGCCATCAGGGACGCCCTGATGTTGGTCTCTACTGGAATGTAATCCCATGAGATCAGGTTTTTAGTTTTATTTACAGCTATGTCCTGCCACACCAGGGCCTTGATAACTATTTGTTAAATTAAATAATGTGGCAGATTTNCGAAAGTCGCTCAGTCGTATCTGACTCTCTGTCACCCCCTGAACTATGCAGTCCATGGAATTCTCCAGGCCACGATACTGGAGTGGGTAGCTGGTCCCTTCTCCAAGGAATCTTCCCAACCCAGGTGTCAAGCCCAGGTCTCCCGCGTTGCAGGCGGATTCTTTACCAGCTGAGCCATCAGGGACGCCCTGATGTTGGTCTCTACTGGAATGTAATCCCATGAGATCAGGTTTTTAGTTTTATTTACAGCTATGTCCTGCCACACCAGGGCCTTGATAACTATTTGTTAAATTAAATAATGTGGCAGATTTCAGTAACGCCAAGGACACTGTCTGACCTGCTTTTCTGGAAGTAGTTTCAGTGGGCAAGTCAGGGAACCCTGCCTGCCCTAGTGCCATGGATTACTGAAGTTTTATCAAGGGAAGGTGTGAAATTACAGAGGGTGACCCTCTTTAACAAAGGGAAAATACTTTCAGAAGTGTTTGCTATTTAACATGAAAAACTAAAATGAAAAACTCATATGTAGAATAGGATCATATCTTTAACTGTGAAACTTCAAAAACTGCAACCTGTTATTACAGGATAAAATATTTTTTATTCTATGTCTACTAAGAGAAAGAAAGCATCAGAAAATCCCACGGGCGGAGGACTGAACTGAACTGAATACTATGAATACTAAGGCAAACAAATTAATACTATTAATACTAAGTAAATTAAGACCAGTTCAGTTCAGTTCAGTTCAGTCACTCAGTCATGTCTGACTCTTTGCGACCCCATGAATCGCAGCACACCAGGCCTCCCTGTTCATCACCAACTCCCAGAGTTCACTCAGACTCACGTCCTTCGAATTGGTGATGCCATCCAGCCATCTCATCCTCGGTTGTCCCCTTCTCCTCCTGCCCCCAATCCCTCCCAGCNCTGTTTCTCCACTGCTGCCCTGAGAGTAAATCCATCAGTGCCATCTCTCAGATTCCGTATATGTGTGTCAGTATACGATACTTATCTTTCTCTTTCTGACTTACTTCACCCTGTATAATAGGCTCCAGTTTTGACAACCTCATTAGAACAGGTCCAGACGTGTTTCTTCTTATGGCTGAGTAATATTCCAGCGTGTATATGTGCCAGGGCTTCTTTATCCATTCATCTGCTGATGGACACCTACGTCGCTCCCATGTTCTAGCTATTGTAAATAGTGCTTCAGTGAACACTGGGGTACGTGTGTCTTCTTCAGCTTTTATTTCCTCAGGGTATATGTCTAGGACTGGGATTGCTGGGTCATAGGCTGGCTTTTCCCCAGCTTTTTAAGGAGTCTCCATACCTTCTTCCATAGTGGCTGTATCCGTTTACGTCCACACCAACAGTGCAAGAGCACTCCCTTTTCTCCACACCCTCTCCAGCATTTGTTGTTTGTAGACTTTTTGACGATGGCCATGCTGCCTGGGTGGGTGGTATCTCACTGTAGTTTTGATTTGCATTGCTCTGATAATGAGTGATGCTGATCTTCTTTTCATGTGTTTCTGAGCCATCTGTGTGTGTTCTTTGGAGAAATGTCTCTTCAGGTCCCTTTCCCACTTTTTGATTGGGTTGTTTGCTTTTTTGGTATTGAGTTATATGAGCTGCTTGTATACTTTAGAAATTAATTCTTTATCAGTTGTTTCCTTTGCTATTATTTTCTCCCATTCTGAGGGTTGTCTTTTCACCTTGCTTAAAGTTTCCTTTGCTGTGCAGAAGCCTTTACGTTTAATCTGGTCCCACTTGCTTATTTTTGTTTTTATTTCCATTACTCTAGGAGGTGGGTCATAGAGGATCTTGCTTTGATTCATGTCATTGAGTGTTCTGACTATGTTCTCCTCTAAGAGTTTTATAGTTTCTGGTCTTACATTTGTCTTTAAGCCATTTTGAGTTTATCTTTATGTGTGGCATTAGGTAGTGATCTAATTTCATTCTTTTGAGCATAGCTGTCCAGTTTTCCCAGCATCACTTATTGAAGAGGCTGTCTTTGTCCCATTAAATCTTCTTGCCTCCTTTCTCCAAAGTAAGCTACCCACAGGTAGCTTAGGTTCTCTGTCTTGTTCCATTGATCTATATTTCTGTTTTTGTGCCAGTACCATACTGTCTTGATGACTGTAGCTTTGTAGTATAGTCTGAAGTCAGGAAGGTTGATTCCTTCAGCTCCATTCTTCTTTCTCAAGACTGCTTTGGCTATACAGGGTCTTTTGCGTCTCCATATTCTATTTAATTTTTTCTATCTTTTTATGAGTTTAGACTTCTGTTTATTTTTTAAGAGTAATAAAAGAAAATGTGTCAGTGAAGAATACATTTTCCTTCCCTTGCTCCTCTGATCTTTAGCTCAAGAACTTCTGCCTTCAGCAGCCTCCCAAGAATCACTTACTTACCGTCTGCTCTGAGTCGGGTCCTGAGCCAGGAGAAGGGGTGATTCTCATGTCTGCATCTGAAACACCGGCTCTGGTTCCCAGACAAATCTTACAGCAGCTTGCCAGGGAACTTCACCTGGCCGTGCTGCTTTAATCTCAAATTCGACATCTCCCCCCACCCCCTGCCTGTGCCAACTGAACTCTTCCTAATCTTTCCTCTGAAATGTGCCCCCGGATTCTAGTTTCCTATCATGGGCAATCCATTAATTCATTCAACACGTATTGATTTAGCTCCTTCTACATGATAGGCACTTGGCCCAGTGCTGAGGACTGGCAGAAGAGGAGTGGCAGAGTTCCTGTTGGTGTGTAGTCTTCAGACAAGGACTAAGCAAGTCACTGTATAAAATACATAAAGACTTCACACTGTGGTCTGTACTCAGAGGAGGCCCCTTCCTGTGGCATCGGAGGATGCCTCTCTGAGACCTGAAAAGTGATGACGACCCTCACTCTCTGTGTGAACTCATCCTTACACTGCCATTGGCACGCTTGTTCATTCATTCTCTCGTTCACTTGTCCATTCATTCATTCATTCTCTCATTAACATGTGCTTCATAAGTGTTTGTTAAATGCCCACTGACTAAAGACCCAAGCACTGGGAGATGCAGGGGTGAGTACGACACCCTGTGCTCTCCCTGGGGCTTTTCTGGAGGCTCAGATGGGAAGGAATCTGCCCGCAATGCAGAAGACTCGGGTTCAATCCCTGGGTTGGGAAGGTCCCCTGGAGAAGGGCATGGCAACCCACTCCAGTGTTCTTGCCTGGAGAATCCCATGGACAGAGGAGCCTGGCGGGCTGCAGTCCACAGGGTCACAGCTGAATGACTGACACTTTGACTTTCTGCTCTCCCTGGATGCTGCAGGCTAAAGTGAAGAGGCAGCCCAACAAGCAAATACAGTCCAGGAAGCGTGTCGTTACTTTGATAGATAATGACGGGGGCGGGTAGGTCTTGGTAAGGGTGAGCAGGGGGAAGGTGCTTTCTAGCGTATGAGCTTAAGGACACAAACTAAGTTTTATTCCTCTCAATATCCCCAGCATGGAGCCTGGAAATAGGCACTCGGAGGAGTACAATGCGGGGATGTATGAGCGACATCACGCGGACATCCCACTGCCACCGACGTCGGAGCTTAGATGCAGGACCGTCCTACTGGTTTGCTTTGTTCATCCACAATCCTATCATCCCAGATATGGTGGGTTTCTCTCCATATCCATCTACAAGGGTTTCATGATTCACAATTCCTTACCCGGAATTTTTGAGCTCTCTTTTTTCTCTGGAGGTTCACTTGCACACAAGTTCCTTCATGAAAAGGGTTTATAGTGACACCTCTGAAGCAATTCCTAAACATCCTCCCCAGCCTAGATACTCTACCAGCCAGCGCCCAACCTAGAGAACTCCAGTTTCCTGACGCTGGTTCTGATGTTTGCTCCAGAACTCTGCAATGGGCGTACTGCCTCTGAAGAAGGTTTTACAGTTTTCATCCAGGATGAATGATGGCTTCTGTGGTACAAAAGAGAAAATATTATGTGGTATCTCAAAACAGCAACAAAAACAACAAAAAAGCTCCACAAAAACCAACCTTGCTGCTGCTGCTGCTAAGTCACTTCAGTCGTGTCCGACTCTGTGCGACCCCATAGACGGCAGCCCACCAGGCTCCCCCGACCTTGCTCCTCCCCAAACCCTAATGAAACGTTAACTGTTTCGTGGCTATGTCATGGACCCTGGCACATGTATTATCTGATTTATTACTCACAGCAACCTACAGAAATAGGTAGTCCCATTTCTCAGATGAAGAAACTGAGCCTCAAAGAAATCAAGCAGCTTCCTCGAATCACAGGGCTCACAAATGACACCGAGGGTGACGGGTGCGCCAGGCCTTGACACAGACCAACAGGCAGTGCTCTCCTGTCCATGTCTGATGTTCTGCAGAAAAGGAAAAGCCTAGTTGAAGCCTCCTTTCAACCTTGTAAAATCTAATACCGTTGATCACTCACAAGTTCGTGATTGTTTTTAATTTGGCTCCTTGTTGCTAAGTGTAACCGGAAGAGGTTTCATCTTCCCCTGGCTTTGCTGTATTGAAAGAATAACAGACGAGCTTTCATTTCTAAGAGCTTTTCACAGGTGGAAGATGAGTTTGTCCTCCAAACGTCTCTTCATCCAGGTAAGAATCCTTACTTGATATTTTGGTTTATTTATTCTTTTTTTCAGCGATGTCTTTTGTTTTGAAGAAAGTTAATTATTTCTTGTTGAGACAAAGGATCTCTCTCTTAAATCCTGTGCTGGCAACATGGTTTCAAACAGAGACCATGGCAGTTGTGAACTGTCCTCAACGTGTTCCAATTTGGTGGAAATTACTTATACTGTTCCTTAGAAAATTATGACTGATGATATTTATATTTTTATTTAAAATCTGATTTTTAGAAAGACCTGAAAATTCAGTTGATTTAGTGTGTAACCATATGAACATTGAAGGAAGTGCTTTTTTTTAACTTTAAAAATTCTTCTTTTTAATTGCACAGGTTCCTGTAGTCACCATTTTTCTTCAGATGGTGACACTGGAGTATGTTTTATACCTCTTTGAAAATTACAAGGCAGTGTATTAGTAATCCATCCAAGTGTGTCTTATAACCACTCAGTTTTTTTTTTTTTTTGGAATATACTATATTTCCCTGATATATTTTATCTTCTAGGCTAGTCATCTAATAAAGAATTGATAGCCTTTTAAAAAATCTATTTTAAAAAAATTCAGACATCCGTTTGATTTATTATTTTCACTCTGCTGCTGCTGCTAAGTCACTTCAGTCGTGTCCGACTCTGTGTGACCCTATAGATGGCAGCCCACCAGGCTCCCTCGTCCCTGGGATTCTCCAGGCAGGAAAACTGGAGTGGGTTGCCATGTCCTTCACTCTAGACTGAGTAAATTTGATGGTTAGGGGAACCAAATACCTTGCCAGAAATCTCAACACTTCCATAGACAAGGATATTTTTTAACGGGGTTTGTGAACAAGAAAATTTGCTTGATGGCCTGAAGTTCATAACGGTGACTGGAAATCTTGAGGTTCTAAATACAGCCTGTCACAGCTGGCAACTGAGAACTCAGGTGCCTGTTAAACGTGCCTCTTGAGGGGCAAAAAGACACTTGTGCAGAACTGAACCCGAGGAAATAGTGCAGGATCCGTTCTTTGTGTGTGTGTCTCTTTTTTAAACTCTGCGATAACAGGGTCTGAGAGCAAGTCAGCATCCTAATGATACCCGTTATGAGACAGTGTCGCTGGAAGGAGGAGGGAGATCCCAAGTTGGAACTAATGACGGAGGAGAAGTTCCAGTCCGAGCGGTCCAGGAGAGGAGGGTGCCAACCTCAGCATCAGCCCTGCCGCCGCGAGCAGGCACAGATGCCTGAGCTCTGGGGCCTCTGGAATAAATCCTTGGTGATTATAACACAGACCGCAACAGGGCCACTTTTATATTCATAGTCTATTCTCCACTATTGCCAGAGGCCTCAAATCCCACATAGTCAAAAACCTCCATTCACTGTTGCCTGCTGGGCATTTGACAAGGGCTCTTGTAACAGGACCCAGAACAAGTCTGTGCGTGAATAGGAAGTGCAGGGGCCAGGCAGGCACCGCAGGCTGCCAGGCGCCCAAAATGAGGCATCGAGAGAGACGCAGAGAAAGCGCACAGTGACCCCGAGTGCCTCAAGGCGCGGCTTCAAAAGGCGTCAACACCAATTAAATTGTAAAAGCTCTGTCAGCCTCTGAAAAGTCCTCCAGACGGGGACAAGACTGTCCATAATCAAAGGGCAGGGATGCGGTTCTGGAGGGTCCATCCTGTACCCGGGACACGCGTGCATGCCTGGCAATTCGTGATCCGTCCGGGAGCCTTCACGTTCTGGCTGTGCCCCACGGTGTAAACACCCTTCTGCCAGGAGCTCTCCAGCTGTACCACTGGGAAACCTGGAAAGCCTTTATTAGTGGGTAGACTGGTGGCTCCTACAGGTAAATTGCCTCGAATGCAGCTCTAACTAAAACATGTACCACTGCTGATGCCCGCAGATGATGAGCTGAAGGATAATTGCCCAGTGTCTCAGTCTGAGCTGAAGAGTGCCACATGGGTTTCTGTAACAAACAACACTGCAGAGAGCCGTTCTTTGTCAGCCAAAGGCTGGTAGAATCTACCCTTTCTGGCAACAGGACATTCTGATGGTAATGAATTTGCAGGGGGCTTGTTTGAAATATTTCTACCCATAAGGAGATGACTGTGTGTTTCCTATTTGGCCTTGGAGAGTGTTAACGTGTGTCTTTAAAGAATTTATTAGATCTGGGCAAAGGTACCCTAATCTCAATTCATGAACCGAGGTCTCTCTCTCTCTTTCTGTGTCTCTCTGTTTTTCTCTCTTTTTTGCCTACGGGTAACTGTGATAGGTATGACCAATTTATTGGATGGTTTTCAAAGTGACAGCAGAGTTGGGGAGGAGAAGAAATGCGTTTTATAGCCAGGGGAAAAAGATTGGGAGAACTGTCAAAGTATTTCTCACATATTTTATTGCTAAGGCATTTTCTTGGTCTACAGAACTTTTTTCCCTCACCAGATCAAGCGAAATGCCTGGGGTCTGAGGTAGGTGAATTCATGCTGAAGAGTAGGCTATAATGACATTGATGTTCCAGGCATGGTCATTTTTTTTTTTTTAACAGAATAACTCAAAAAGATTACTCTTATCTACTGTCTTTATTTTTGAGAAAGAACCTTATATTTAACATAAAGATTTAGAATGTAATTGTTTTTCTTTTTGACTCAAACTATTGGTATTTGACTGCTCTTAAAAACGGAAATTTGAATAAAGTTGAAATTACTCTTTTATTTCAAAGAAAAGATTAACCAGACAAAATAACGCAGCAGATTAATGAGAACTGGCTTGCAGCTATCATTTGTTAGATTATCTATTAGATAACTTCTTCTAAAATGGAACAGTAGAAAATGAGTTCAGTCATCACAAGGAGATAGAAACATTGATGAACATACTTATTATTCAGATTTTAGTAATGATCCTGCGTTGGTCAAGTTGGTGTAAAGTCATACTGTAGTAACAAAGAAAGAAATCTACGTGGCCTAAGACAGAATTGATTTCTCATGTACAAGGGCTGAGAAGACAACAGAAAAATGTTCCTCCACTTGACTTGTGTATGGCACCTCTTCACCAACATGAGCTTCCAAAATGATCATGAAGTGCCTGCCAGGAAATGCATCTCCCCAGAAGTGACATCATTTCTGTTCACATCAAATTAGCCAAAGCAGGTCACAGGGCTGCCCGCGACCTCCCGGGAGGGTGAACACCATTGTCTGTGAGTCTGAAAGGAGAAGGAATTGATATCAGTTAACAGTCATCAGACAGAGTCGGGAACGAATGAAGTGACTTAGCATGCATTAGCAACAGTCACAGATCTGGCCGTAGGCCACTCTTCCCACAACCAAACATCCTGTCCTCTCATCCTCAGTCCACAGTCAAGGAAAGCAACCCCCAAACTCCCATCCAGGATCTCCGGTAAGAATGAGCCTCCTCTTGGTACAGATGTAACTGAAAGTGGGGTCTAGCCACTCTTCCCATAACCAAACATCCTGTCCTCTCATCCTCAGTCCACAGTCAAGGAAAGCAACCCCCAAACTCCCATCCAGGATCTCCGGTAAGAATGAGCCTCCTCTTGGTACAGATGTAACTGAAAGTGGGGTCTAGCCACTCTTCCCATAACCAAACATCCTGTCCTCTCATCCTCAGTCCACAGTCAAGGAAAGCAACCCCCAAACTCCCATCCAGGATCTCCGGTAAGAATGAGCCTCCTCTTGGTACAGATGTAACTGAAAGTGGGGTCTAGCCACTCTTCCCATAACCAAACATCCTGTCCTCTCATCCTCAGTCCACAGTCAAGGAAAGCAACCCCCAAACTCCCATCCAGGATCTCCGGTAAGAATGAGCCTCCTCTTGGTACAGATGTAACTGAAAGTGGGGTCTAGCCACTCTTCCCATAACCAAACATCCTGTCCTCTCATCCTCAGTCCACAGTCAAGGAAAGCAACCCCCAAACTCCCATCCAGGATCTCCGGTAAGAATGAGCCTCCTCTTGGTACAGATGTAACTGAAAGTGGGGTCTAGCCACTCTTCCCATAACCAAACATCCTGTCCTCTCATCCTCAGTCCACAGTCAAGGAAAGCAACCCCCAAACTCCCATCCAGGATCTCCGGTAAGAATGAGCCTCCTCTTGGTACAGATGTAACCGAAAGTGGGGTCTGGCTGTTCACTGCTCAGAAGCCAACAGAGGCCAGGTTGGTGGAAAGGAAAGTTTGCTTTATTTTGGATGCCAGCAGTGGAGCAGGAGGGTGGACATCTGTCCAAAGGCCAACTCCCTCCCATCCCCCGACAATCAAGGGGCTGGAGGTTTCATAGGCTGAGGGAGGGGCTACATGCAGAAACAGCACAGTCAGCTCTAGCTGTCATCTTGAAACGGGTCGTCGGTGGTCTGACCAGCGTCGTCTTGGTTGAGTACGGTCTGTCTGTAGTTCCATGGTTGGTTTGTTGCCGTTTCTCTGAGGCCAGTGCTCGGAATTGTGGCAGTTTATGTGATGGATACAGTCTGCTCATCATGTACTTAACCTCTCCGCCTGGTTGGGGTTTCAGTATCTGCAAGACAGCTCACAGGATATGGCTCAGAGTAGCATCTACAGCCCGTGAGGAGGGACTAAGCATCCTTGGCTGTGCTTAATGACTAGGCTGTTATGATTGGGTCTTCTTTGACCATTTTCCTTTGTTTTTGCATTTTTCTCACTTCTCTGATTAAACTTATTCGTTGGTTAAAGTTTTTCCCCCAACAAAAGGCGGGCTGGAACATGGCCGTGTGGGGTAAGGACCATAGGGTTCTACTCCATTTCACAGAGAAAGACAAACTTAAAAGAAAGGTTATTTTCTCCCCACCCACCATGATCTGTAGGCTATAAAGAAATGAAGCCAGTTCTGAAACTTGCAGTCACTGTGAAGACTACCCAGAATGTTCCAGATGAAATCCCACTTCTGTTCCCCGGGAAGAGATGCCCCGTCTGTTGTTCTCGATGACTCCTGGCTCCCCACTCTGGAAGGTGAATTATTCCTCTATTTTCCTTTGTCACATCTGGAATGCGTGCTGGGGAAGTCTTCTCCCTGAGGAGTAAGCAAATTTCTTAGTCCGCTCCTTGCCCAAGAAGGGTTATGTTCCAAGGGTGATTTTAAGTCACAAAAGCCGGTCTCTTTGAGTGCAGGCTCAAGCTTCCTTTGGGAAGAAATCCTCTCAAAAGTTTCATAGGTTTCTTCTCTGCATGGTTCTGTACAGCCCCATGGACCGATTCCATACCTTCCAAGGTTCCTGGAATATTTACTTTCTTATTTTCTCTTCTCTCTTCCTCCCTTTTCCTCCTTCGCTTCATCTCCTTCTCTAATAATACTAAAGATCCAAGAATGGACATCCTTAAAAAGAAACAAACTCAAAAAGATTACTCTTGTGTACTGTTTTTTTTTTTTAAGAGGCCCTCCCTTCAATATTTGCAATTGTTTTCCCCTTAAATCTGTTGAGATATGTGTGAGAGTCACACACCGTCTCTTTGCTATTTTTGCCCAGTTGAAAGGATGAGTGAGGTGCCTGACTTTTAATTATATCTTTATCTGGAGATACCTTAATCCATTGCCAGATTTCAGTGTGCTGTGGTAACAATACCTTTGATTNGTTGAGATATGTGTGAGAGTCACACACCGTCTCTTTGCTATTTTTGCCCAGTTGAAAGGATGAGTGAGGTGCCTGACTTTTAATTATATCTTTATTTGGAGATACCTTAATCCATTGCCAGATTTCAGTGTGGTGTGGTAGCAATACCTTTGATTCAATGCCTGCTTTAATGCTTAGATTTCACTTTCCTGTCTTGCACAAAGTTGTCTCTCAGAACTGAAAAGTCATGTCTGACATTTTGTGACCTCGTGAACTGCAGCCCGCCAGGCTCCTCTGCCTGTGGGATTCTCCAGGCAAGAGTACTGGAGTGGGCTGCCATTGCGTCCTCCAGGGGATCTTCCCCACCCCGGGACAGAACTTGCATCTCCCGCACTGGCAGGTGGATTCTTTTACCGCTGAGGCTTCTGGTCTCCAAATGTCTGTATTCTTTTGTTTTGGTTTATTCCTGATTGCAAACCATTCTGTCCTTCCTGAATTCACCTCTTTTTCTTTTCCATGCTGCCTTCCGAATGTGGCTGATATTTTCTAGTTAGTCTTTCTTCTAGAGTGACAAGTTTATTTTTATCTCATAAATTATCATAGGTGGTAATATTGCCAAATGATTTGCCCCTGCCTTGAGTGATTGCCACCTTCCTGCCTCCATGGGAGGTAGCCATGCATAGCCGCCACCCCCCATCAGATTGACACTAAGTCTTGCCACATATTTTGGAGTTTTTGTCATGGCAACCTATAATCCTAGCATCAATATAAATAGCTGTTGCAGTCAGTGTTGATTAGGTTAGGCTGGACTAACAGACAACCCCAGTTTTCAGTAGCTTGCAGCACAAAGATTTATTTCTGTCTCACGCAAAGTCCACCAGAAGCCCAGAGAACTCTCAGGACAGCGGGTCCTGAGATCCTAGGACTGTACGCACTTTATTAGTACAATTTTAGAATCACTGGTATAACCTGAACTGGCAAACTTTGTATACTTAATATCAATAACTTTTAAAAATATTTAGGAGGTTTTAATACAACTTTTGTCAAAGGCTTATAACTTCTGCTTATCCAGATTCCAACTTGCTTTCCAAATGGCCACTGTAAAATGCTGCTTCCTCATAGTCTTCCATTGCAGCAGTCAGCTATGGTGGAGGGGCACTCAGGTCCTGTCTCCACTGACAGATATTCGGGCATCAGCATCTGCAGTGGCTTGAAGGGTGGTTCTCCCCAAAGCCCCTGTCCTGGAAACTGTGACTATGACCTAATTTGGAGCAACTCTCTTTTCAGAAGTAGTTAAGTCCAAGCTCTTGAGCTGAGGAGGCCATGAGGCGTCCAAATTCCATAGCAAGCGTCCTTATAAAAGAGAGGGGAGCAGACACACAGAGCAGGGCTGCGTGAAGGCAAGCCAGATGGGAAGGCAGGTGCCCCCAGGAGCAGGCAGGGGTGAGGGGGGCTGTCCTCGTGACTTTAGGGGGTGCGGCTCGACTCTGGGCTCCAGAGGAGGGAGAGAATGAACTGGAGCAGTTTTAAGCCACCAGGTCTGAGGTCAAGTTACCACTACCCCAAGAAATGAACACAGTATCCATCTAAGTTCTAAGCTTCTAAGAATAATGGATACAATGAGTACATATTTTTAACTACTGTTTACTGAGCTAAAAGAGCAATGGAGAGTGAATTAGACATTATCATGACAAAGTCCATGATTTAGTACAAACTGTCCTAGGTTTGAATTCAGACAACTTGAATTTCAAGTTTAACATTTTGAAGAGGTTATGTCTATTATGGATTAAAAAAAATAGTATTTCCTCACCCATAAAAACCAAAATTATAATAAACCCTGTCCTGACAACCTGGGAGGCTGCTTTATAAATTACAGGGGGATATTGATGTGGAGACTCAATAATAACCAATAAAAGAGAATTTTGTTATGATGATTGTGAACATCAAGCCAATGAGAAGTACAAAGCCTAGATGAGGTATTATAATTTCTAAACATTGTCCATTGAAACTGGACTTCATGTACTGAGTTTCTTAGATTTGCAGCAAAAGAACAAATGGCCGAAAGATGAGACAAACGAAAGCCTTGTCCCCTTGTGAAAAAAGTCCTTTAACTTCAAACCTTTAATGTCTATTCATTATTGTAAACTGCATCTGAATAATGAAAGGAACTGGAAAAAACCCACATTTTGGTCAGGACTCAAGTAATGTTTAAATAAAGTTCTATGAAAACAGTCTTAAAGGTTGATTGAAAATATCTTTTTACATTTCAACTCATACAAGTTATTCCTAGACAATAACCATCATACTATAATAACTATATTCTAGAAATAATGAGACTTTATTTCTAAGGCTTCCCTTCTGTAACAAATTTTTAATCTACGAATGAATATGAACTCATAAATTCTCATCTTCATTCACAGACAAGGCTTCCATCTTATAGATGCCAAGGGAGAGCTGCAAATCACAAAGCTGCTGCTGCTGNTGTAACAAATTTTTAATCTACGAATGAATATGAACTCATAAATTCTCATCTTCATTCACAGACAAGGCTTCCATCTTATAGATGCCAAGGGAGAGCTGCAAATCACAAAGCTGCTGCTGCTGAGTCGCTTCAGGCGTGTCCGACTCCGTGCAGCCCCAGAGACGGCAGCCCGCCAGGCTCCCCCGCCCCTGGGATTCTCCAGGCAAGAACACTGGAGTGGGTGCCATCGCCTTCTCCAGTCACAGAGCTAGTTGAGAATAAAACTTTGCGACACAGCTTTGAAGTAATGGCGGCACTGTGTGCGTGCGCCCTGGAAGGTATCGCTTTTTGTTCCTATAAATGGAAGCAAAAAAAAAAAGTTAAAAAGAGTGGGATGTGGATCTTGAAAGCAGAATCCCCCCTGTTCAGCTGCTTCTCGGTCTCCTATGGCTGCAAGGCTACGGTGGGCACTTGATGCTAGTCTTTGACCCCGATGAGCGTGGATGGCTGGGTCATACGTTGCCTTTTGAGCAAAGATTTTTGCTTGCCTCATCACCTGGGGGCTTGTGCCAACCCTGGAAATCTAATTTCGCTCTTGTTTCTTTAGTCCTGTCACGAAATACCCCTCCATTCCTTTGGTGGAAATCTTCTCTCTGTGGCTTTAGTATTAACNGGATGGCTGGGTCATACGTTGCCTTTTGAGCAAAGATTTTTGCTTGCCTCATCACCTGGGGGCTTGTGCCAACCCTGGAAATCTAATTTCGCTCTTGTTTCTTTAGTCCTGTCACGAAATACCCCTCCATTCCTTTGGTGGAAATCTTCTCTCTGTGGCTTTAGTATTAACACCGTGCATTAGCTGTGTCATCAGGCTCTTCTCCCAGAAAAGGGCTAAGGAGGATTTCCATGCTGCTGCTGCAGTCCAGGCTTTCTGGGAGCTCTAGATGCCTTAAAGGAGACAGAGGAAATTGGATGACTGGTGATGCTTTAATATTACACCTGGAAAACCTTGGGAGGATTTAAAATCAGTGCTATCAACTTGAGTTGGAACAAACCAGGACAGAAAGTATATTATGAATTCAGGGAATTTGAGGAAAATAAAGAAGAAATTGCCGTTACAAGATGCCAGAAGCTCGTCTCAGCTGCGACCAAGTTATAATGACCTGCTAGATTCTGATGCGGTTAGACTTCTTGTTTTCAAGAGCTCATCTGTCTAACATCTCCTGCTCCTGGGTGAGCCTCATGCCTCACTTCTCTGTGCTCAGAAGCTCAACAGTATCTTGTTGTTGTTCAGTCACTAAGTCGTGTCTGACTTTTTTGCAACCCCATGGACTGCAGCACATCAGGCTCTCTTGTCCTTCGCTATTTCCCAGAGTTTGCTCAAACTCAGGTCCATCGAGTCGGTGATGTAATCCAACCACCTCATCCTCTGTCTCCCCCTTCTCCTCCTGCCATCAATCTTTCCCAGCATCAGGGTATTTTCCAATGAGTCAGCTCTTTGCCTCAGGTGACCAAAGTAGGTACCTACTGATCCATTATAACACAAGCTATCAACCCCCCCTCCCCAATCTAACCAATCCCTTCACTTGTCCTTCCTCCTCCCCAAATCTTCTGGAACTCCAGCTCTGTGGTTAGCAGCCCCACCTGTCCCATCAGCCTCTTCCCGGAATATTCCCGTCTCTTGCTATCCAAACTTGGCAGCCTTCTGAACACCCTCTTCCCTGGAATATCTCTCAAGGAGAGGCTGAATTTCCTCTTTTGCCTCTTTATTTCAAGGTCAGGCAGTGGGATGGCCCTGGCCTTGGTTCCCATTGTTGTTTTGTAGCCACCTCCTTCCTCTCTCAAAGTCCTAGCTGGAGGTCTTGATGCTAATTACCCAAGTAAGATGTCTGCCTCCAGCAAGAGTTCAAGTGCATGGACTCTCCCTGATGTTTCTGCCACCAGCTTTTATGACCCCAGAGAGGGCCACAGCCCCCACCCCACCCCCGCCTCCCCAAGAGACCCTCCAAGACCAGTGGGTAAAAGTAGAGGATGAGGAACTCTGCCTGTTGTTTTAGTATCTTACAGGAAATACCCTGACCATACTCACCTGTGAATGGATTCAGGAAGGAATGAACACATCTCCTCTGGAGACTGGCCAGAGCCTGGAAATATTTGCAACAGCTTATCACCTTTTTGGGGAGTGGGGTGCGGTGGGGAGCTTCCCTGGTGGCTCAGAAGGTAAAGAATCTGCATACAATGCAGGAGACGTGGGTTCAGTCCCTGGGTCAAGAAGATGCCCTGGAGGCAGGCATGGCAACCCACTCCCGTATTCTTGCCTGGAGAATCCCCTGAACCGAGGAACCTGGCGGGCCACAGTCCGTGGAGCGGCAGGGAGTCTGACGCGACTGGGCGACTCCACTTTCACTGCCTTTTTCACTTTGCCACCTCACCTCCCCGTCTCAGTCCCATACAGGAATTCAGCATTCGAACCCGGGCAGGACGGTTCTTTGGGGTACTTGTCCACCATCTTCATCTGCTGGTTTTCTGAATGAAGTCGCCATTCCTTGCCCTCCACTCAAGGAAAACCCCCGGCTTCTGAAGGCCACACTGCCCCCGGAGCCCCTCTTCTCCTTGCTTCCAGCTGCAAACCATGGCTCACTGTTCCTTCCCCGGAACGACCCCGGGCTCTCCCTCACTGCCTTACTCATCAGTCTGCTACAGTCAGCATTCCCAGAGATGTCAGCCTCTGCACAGGACATCCATTTATCTACGTGTTCAATTCCTCAACTTCACCTCGAACATTCTTTTTCTCATCTCTGTAAGAAAACGCCGCGGGAAGGAAAAGCCACCTCTAGGGACCGTTAGTGCAAAGGCCTTTATTGGGCAGTCGCTCCCGGGCAGAACTCCCGGGGGCAAGCAAGCGAGGGAACAAAGGGAGTCTGCGAGGCGGGAAGGGGCGCGGGACGGTTTTATAGCGAGGGCTGGCGGACAGGCCAAGTTTTTCCCATATAAGGCTACAAGCGCGGGCTACAGCAGTGGTTGGTGTCCATGGTTTTCCTGGTGTCTCCTGATTGGATC
>SJYB01003780.1:338910-391909 GCA_006408585.1 Antidorcas marsupialis
ACACCAGCTTGCATTCAAAGGGCTGTTTCAGCTGCAAGTGATAGTAAACCAATTCAGGTATTTGTTAGCAGAAATAGTAATTTATCACATCCTGTAATTGCAAAGTACAAGGATAGATTCAGATGTGGTTTGATTTAGGAGCTCAAACAACATAACCATCTCTTTCTCTTTTCTTTTCATCTTCTTTCTCTCTCTAGTCTTGCTCTTGCTCCCTTATTAATCTTCTCTTTGGCATTATCCAGGTCTGGTTGCCTGGATATTGCCATTTGAAACGGTCAAAAGTTACACTAGTCCCCATTCCAGGAATTTCATTATAACATCAAGGGGGCAAAATAGAGTAGATATTTTTTCCAAGTTATATTTCTTTGAACTTTCAACTTAATATATAGCATAGATGGTCTTGCTGTGTTTATTCAGTGACTGTTGGTTTCACTGGACTATTTTTTAAATGTTGGTTCTTTTTTAGTACGCTAAGAAAATTATGTTGGAGCACCATAAAAAAATTAAATGGTGGAAGTGTTTAAGCCAAATATTTATTATGTGAAGAAACCTAATCATGAAAAAAAATTTAATATCCAATAGTACTCTATTCTGCGATTTAAATAATAAGTAATTTTGAGTCAAAAATAAATACTTGTTTCAAGAAAAGAAATGCTCTTTGGCTTCATTCACGGTTCCTTCTGTGTGTGGCAGCAAGGAGTTTCAAAGTTCTAGGCTTATGTCATATTTCTTTATAAATTTATCTTTGGAGGATAATTGCTGTATAATATGGTGCTGGTTTCTGCCATGCATCACCATGAATCAGCCGCAGGCGCTCGTGAACCTCCCTCTCACCTCCCACCCCACCCCACCCCTCTGGGTGGTCACCGAGCGCTGGTCTGAGCTCCCTGTGTAACAGAGCACGTCCCCACTGGCTGTCCGTCTCACACTTGGCAGTGTGTGCGTTTCCACGCTGCTCTCTCCACTTGTCCCTTTCTCTCCTCCCCCACTGTGTCCCCGAGGCTGTTCCCTACGTCTGCATCCCCACTGCTGCCCTGCCAATAAGCACACCAGCACCGTTTCCCTAGATACCATATATATGCATTAATATATGATCTTTGTTTTTCTCTTTCTGACTTACTTCACTAGGCATATTAGCCTTTTGTTTCATCCACTTCATTGAAACTGACTCGAAAGCATTCCTTTTTATGATTGAGTAATATTCCATTATATGTATGTACCATGGCTTTTTTATCCATTCATCTGCTGATGGAGACTCAGGTTGCTTCCATGTCCTAGCTACTGTAAATAGTGCTCCAGTGAACATTGGGGTGCATGCATCTTTTTCAGTGATGATTTTNCACACCAGCACCATTTCCCTAGATACCATATATATGCATTAATATATGATCTTTGTTTTTCTCTTTCTGACTTACTTCACTCGGCATATTAGCCTTTCGTTTCATCCACTTCATTGAAACTGACTCGAAAGCATTCCTCTTTATGATTGAGTAATATTCCATTATATGTATGTACCATGGCTTTTTTATCCATTCATCTGCTGATGGAGACTCAGGTTGCTTCCATGTCCTAGCTANGTCTGCATCCCCACTGCTGCCCTGCCAATAAGCACACCAGCACCGTTTCCCTAGATACCATATATATGCATTAATATATGATCTTTGTTTTTCTCTTTCTGACTTACTTCACTAGGCATATTAGCCTTTTGTTTCATCCACTTCATTGAAACTGACTCGAAAGCATTCCTTTTTATGATTGAGTAATATTCCATTATATGTATGTACCATGGCTTTTTTATCCATTCATCTGCTGATGGAGACTCAGGTTGCTTCCATGTCCTAGCTACTGTAAATAGTGCTCCAGTGAACATTGGGGTGCATGCATCTTTTTCAGTGATGATTTTCTCAGGGTCTGTGCCCACTAGTGGGATTGTTGGGTCATCTTAAGGCTGGCAATCTGGTTAGGAAGTTTTATTAAGTTTCCAAATAATTAACAGAAATCTTAGGATTGATTTTGACTCATAGGCTCTGAGTCACATGCTTACCCAAGAACCAACCGGTGTGGCCAGGACAGAATGCTGTTTTCAGCTAAGCCTGGGTTACAGATGCGTCTCTGGAGTCAAAGGGTGAAGAGTCAATATCACCAACATGGAAGACAGGAGTTTGCTGATTACAGAGATGAGGTTAGGGCAGGCAGAGGGCAACGCTGTGTATCAGGGAACTCATTTGCAGGCAATGGCAGAGTTGTCACAGATGCATAGCTCCGCACCTTACACGTGCTTGATAGGGTCCCACTTGCCTAGGCTTTGAATAGTTGTGGAAGCTGCACAACTGCTTAGCACAAGTACTGCATTCAGATGGTCATCCGTCTTGTTAACAAAAGTTCAGTTTCCAATCAAGTAGGAAGATCAGAGGTGGGAAAAAAAACGGTCAGGCTTCAAATTCATTGCGTTTTGTTGGAGAATAGAAATAGACAGGGTCAGAAACAGGATGCTTTCTGAGAAACTCTGAGCACCTAAGCACTGACATTTCCTTTTTTCCCCTACTCCCAAATCCTTGAGAATTTTGTGTAGACAGTGTTTCCTCACAAATGCCTGATGTAAAGGGGAATTGGAAGGAGAGAGAGTGACGTCTACATACATCTTTTGAGCTGCTGTCTGGTTTTCTTAAACTGATATTCATTAGGCTGCCTTGATGTCTTTCAGTTCTTGTGAGCATAAGAGTGTTTATTTTAATGACCACTGAAGACAGGCTTGTTTTTGAAGCCAGTAATAGTTTTGAATCACTTAAGCTGACTCTCATGTCTTCTCTGAAATGACTAGACGATTTTCTTAGCTCGGTTTGCCATTCTCTGTTTGTATGAACTTGAGGATTATGAAGACACTTAGAAATAACAAACTAAAGTGAAAAGTTTTCCCATGAGCCAGATCCCTTCCTTCATGCAAAAGAACAATTATTCAGCATAAACAGTACATTTTCAACTCATAGTGATTGTTTTCAACTTATAGTGACTGATTTCACAAACTTTATATTGAATGAGAATTTATGTGACAAACATCCTAGATATAGCTGGATACTTTCATGAGATAAAAATAATCATTATTATTTTTTCGAAGGCATGCTTAAATGTTTTACAAAGAGATTTAGTCTTGTGTGCTTGCAAAGCCTTTTAGTTTATAT
Organism: Antidorcas marsupialis; assembly: GCA_006408585.1. Classification (NCBI taxonomy): domain Eukaryota; kingdom Metazoa; phylum Chordata; class Mammalia; order Artiodactyla; family Bovidae; genus Antidorcas; species Antidorcas marsupialis. The sequence goes on from SJYB01003780.1 coordinate 342,090, forward strand.
GAACACATTGAACACTCAAATCTAGGATTTTAAAAAGAATCCCAGTGCTTACTATTGAACTGGGACATTGGATATAACCAGAATACATTTGGGTTTTTGTTTTTTTTTTTCCAGTTTTTTAAAAAGCCTTTTCCTTTTGTATTGGGGCAGAGCTGACTAACAGTGTTGGCATGGTTCTAGGTGAACAGCGGAAGGTCTGAGCCACACATATACGTATACCCATCCTCCCCGAGCTCCGCTCCCATCCGGGCTGCCATGTAACGCTGAGCTGGGCTCCCTGCGCTGTACACAGGTCCTCGTTGGTGATCCACTTTAAATCTAACAGTGTGCTGTGCCGGAGATGCAGAATCGCTCGATCCTGCCTGCCAAGGAATCGCTAAGCCCTATGTGCAGGGCCTATCAGCCCATGTTCTAGGGCCCGGGAACCGCAGCTACTGGGCCGTGTCCCCTAGAACAGTGCTCCGCAAACAGAGGAGTCCCTGCAACGCGCACCCAGCTAGGGAGCAGGCCCTGCTCGCTGCAACTAGAGAGCCCGCCGCGAGCCACGGAAGCGCAGCGCAGCCGCACACATAATGACGCCATGCAAGCAAGAAAGTAGGCGTGTGTGCAGGTCCGCGCCTAACTCTCTAACTGTCCCCCCCCCATCTTTCAGAGTACATTTGTTGAATGAAGATATTTTGGGTAGAGTCCTGCCGAGTGCTGTTGTGCGGTTACAGTTAAGATGCAACCCACGTGGCCCAGGGAAAGAGGGAGAGGGTTTGGGTCCAGTGTTCTTGAGGAGAAGCTGGAGGGAGATTGGAGTAGGTGCGTGGGTCCCCTGGGCAGGGAGATGGAGGAGAAGGGGGGCCGGGGCTGTCAGGGAGCGGGAGCATCAGCGCCAAGGAGCTGAAGAGGGTGGCCGGAGGCGCTCTGAGAGCCTCCGGAGGCCCAGCCACAGCGCCGGCGGCGGGACCCACAGGCGGGAGCTGCGGCAGGCGGGACCCACTCCGCCCCGCAGGGTGACCCGTTTTTTGTTTGTTTTTCTTAACAAAGGTTAATAACAAAGGGGCTGTGTTGACGATCCACGTCTGACTACCTGATGGTGTGGCATCACTCCTTTCTAAACGCCTTCGCTGGTGCCTCCTTTGGACAGAACGAAGTCTGATCCTTCAGCTGAAGGGGAATAAATACTTCTCGCCTCCGCCGCGTCTCCCAGGCAGACAGGACTCCTGGAGCCTCTGCGTCCCAGCGCGGTTTGTCTGTTACGCTGTGGCCTCTGCCTAGAATTCCCTCCTCCGCTTGCAGCTGTCAGAGCCGTAACCCCTTTTAATGACAACTCAGTGCCACTGTCTGCATAACCGTTTTGCTCATGTCAACTGCTTCTCTGTCTTGCTCCCAAGGAAAGTGTCTTTCTCCGTCATGGTTTTTTTATTTTTATTTAAAAAAATTTAAGCCTCAAAGCTGGTGGGATCTCGGCTCCCCGAACGGGGATCAAACCTGAGCCGTCAGCGGTGAAAGCGTGGAGTCCTAACCGCTGCACAGCCTGGGAATTCCGAGTCAGTCAGGGCTTTAAAAGCTTCCTTTTCCCTGTCTTTCTCATAGCACTTCTCACTGTTCTCTTGAATTTTGATTATATTATATATATATATGTATATATTCATATATGCCTATAATACATAATATATGCAGGCACATATGTGAGTCTCATTACTAAATTTTGGGATTGCAGACAACAGAGCTTGCTTACTTTTATATTTTATTAATTTTTTCTAGGAGGACTTAGAAGGAAAAGGGTGGGCACTGTATCATGGAGAGGGTGGATAGGCAAATACTATCTCTAGACAGATTTTTTTCCTGGGAGCTCATCAGCTTAAAAGAACCATTTTACGTTTTTCAGAAGGACATGTGACATGTGAAATCAATCAATTAATAAGGTGATTTCAAGTTACCACTGAGTTGTGGTCAGAACAAAACTGTGGAACTTCATAAACCACTCTTCAAATCATCGACCCTTAAAAGTTAACTTGGGTGAGAATTTGGCCAGATGTGGTGGAAAAAGTCTACAATTGACTTAATGACTTTCAGAAACTCTTCCCCGACCTTTGAAAATCCTGATGAATCTAGCGTGATGGTTTTTGGATGAATTCATAAAATTCAATCCATCTCAAATTTTATGATACGTTGCCCACATTGTCTTAGATGACTGAAGCTCATCCTATATTTTATTTTCTGAGCCTATAGGTGTATTTCACTCTCTCTCCTGGTGCCAGGAGAGAAGACTCTTTGGCAGTAATGTCCAATGGAAAATCCATTCTGGGATGTGCGAGGTGGCGGCCGGCACCCAGGGCACGTGTGAATTTAACAGACAGATTTAGTGAGTCTTTCAGCAGCAGAGAGCTTAGGAAGCTGAACTCAGTAGTTTCCTAGACGCTGACGTTATTCAACTTCTGGTAAAAAGCATTGCATATGTTAAAAGTCTGGACCAGGTTTAACCATGTGCAGTAATTGAGGCGCTTGTGGTTTCAGCAGTTCTGTATAATCATAACCATATTCTCTGAATCCTTGGAAAACTTTATCAGAAGAAAAACACGATCCAATCTGTTTAGCTGTTTTCACCTTACCAAACAATACTGTAAATTCTGTGGACTGCAATCTGAAAGAGAGCCCAGCATTTGCCATTTTACTTTTTAAACAGTTGATTTCACCCTGAGCTGATTTTTGGAAAGAGGTGTTTCTGCACTAGTCTTGGAGACAAATGCTCTCAGTGCCATGTCATCGTTGAGTGACCACAGTGGTCCTTTGATTGGCAGTTTCCCAGGACACGCCATCTCTCCCCTCTATTTTCTCTGCCTTCTCTCCATCTTTTGAGGCTAAGCTCCTTTCTCAGTGAACTCATCTTTCTCTTTTGATTTTACAGCTCTGGCTTGAATCAATGACATCTGATCATCCTGAATATTAATTCTACTGGAAATATTGAAAAGCAAAGCAGTTGTTCTGACATTTGAATCTTTCTTCCTTTCTCTTTTTTCTTTCCCTTCCTCCTTTCCTTATCTGTTTCTTTTCTTCCTTCTTTATCTGAGGAAGTCTGTGAAGAAGGCTGAGCGCCGAAGAATTGATGCTTTTGAATTGTGGTGTTGGAGAAGACTCTTGAGAGTCCCTTGGACTGCAAGGAGATCCAACCAGTCCATTCTGAAGGAGATCAGCCCTGGGATTTCTTTGGAAGGACTGATGCTAAAGCTGAAACTCCAGTACTTTGGCCACCTCATACGAAAAGTTGACTCATTGGAAAAGACTCTGATGCTGGGAGGGATTGGGGGCAGGAGGAGAAGGAGACGACAGAGGATGAGATGGAAGGATGGCATCATGGACTCGATGGACGTGAGTCTGAGTGAACTCCAGGAGTTGGTGATGGACAGGGAGGCCTGGCATGCTGCAATTCACGTTGTTGCAAAGAGTTGGACACGACTGAGCGACTGGACCGAACTGAACTGAACTGAACTGTGATATTCTTTATAGTTTGACCGCTTTAGGCTTTCAGGTAGTGTACTATAGTCAAACGTTGGTGGGATCTTTCTGTAGGTCTTTTTGAGCAAGCAAATTCAACTTATTCTAATTGTTATTGATTACACAGACAAATTTATATTGTAATATAATTGATAACTAAGTTTTGAAATTAAAATTTTCTTGGAATGTAGTTGATTTACAACGTTGTGTTAGTTTCAGATGCGTAGCAAAGTGAATCAGGTATACATACACACATATGGACTCTTTTCCAGAGTGGAACCAAATGGTAAATTTGTTTGATGGTGATTGAGCTGTGAACATGTGAGTCGATCTCTGTGCATTGATTCAGATGTTCAGATTAGGTAGCTTTTGGCACACAGCCCCTACCACTAGACAGGAGAGCAATCCAGTCTTAACAGATGTACGGGAGAGATGACGATAGCTGAGAAAAATGGAACAAAAGAGCATTTTAATAGAAAAATACTTTGAATGGTAATCTATTGTTCTCTACAGGGAATGGAAATGGTAGGATTTCTTTCGTAATTTGTGTGTTTGCTTATTGGCCGCACCGGGTCCTTCTTGCTGCCGGGGAGCCGCTCTAGCTCTGTCCAGCAGCGGCTGCTCCGTGTTGCGGGGTGCGGGCTTCTCTTTGCAGGGGCTCCCCTTGTTGAGCTCAGGCTCTAGGGCGTGCAGCTTCAGGAGCTGTGGCACACGGGCTTACTTGCTCCATGGTATGTGGAATCCTCCCAGACCAGGGACCGAACCCATGGCCCCTGCCTTGGCAGGCGATTCTTGTCCACTGTTACCACCGGAGAAGTCCCAAATGACAGGCTTTGATTTTGATGTGGTAGGTTTTCTGACCAAAATTTCCTGACTGAATAGAGAATAAAAATCTAGCAAATAATTCTCCTAACATAGTAGGACAAAAAGAAATAAAGCATGCATTTAAAGATATTATTTTCCAAATACACAATTTTAATACTGGCTTGTAATAAAAAATCCACCTTTCTTAAGGGCCACTTTGCCTATTTTAGTTTGACTAGTGAAATTTTTTTTCTTTTTCAGTGACACTGAGGCGTCTAAAACGGTAGCATCTCAGAGGGTCCAGAATTGTTCCCCTGCCCTCCACCCCCAAAAGACCAGTGTCCTACTGTGAAATAGTGTCCGATGCACAGTATGTATGAGTAACACGAGATGCTGTGATCTGCACGAAGGTGAAGCATCATCTCACCATAACAGCCTGGATTAAGGATCCCGCGCGTTCTCAGGTGGGTGGTGAGGCAGAGGCCAGGCCTGGGGCCCGGTGAGAGGGTGTGGATGAGAGAGCCCGCAAGGCATGGACTTTTCGTGCTATTTGTTGACTCGCGAGTCAGCTCATGACAAGTGTGTGTGGAATCCAGGGAGAAGGGCCAGCGCACGGCTTCAGCCTTGGAGGGGTCTGCTGATGACAGGATGCTGTGCCTGCAGCTTCAGCCCCAGTTCTAGTCCTGAAGAGCGGAGGGTCAGTTCGCCTCTTTGCCTGCTTCTCTCTGTCAAGTGAGAAGAGTGCTGCTAAGTCGCTTCAGTCGTGTCCGACTCTGTGTGACCCCATAGAGGGCAGCCCACCAGGCTCCCCCGTCCCTGGGATTCTCCAGGCAAGAACACTGGAGTGGGTTGCCATTTCCTTCTCCAGTGCATGAAAGCGAAAAGTGAAAGTGAAGTCGCTCAGTTGTGTCTGACTCTTAGCGACCCCATGGACTGCAGCCCACCAGGCTCCTCCGCCCATGGAATTTTCTAGGCAAGAGTACTGCAGTGGGGTGCCATCGCCTTCTCCAGTGAGAAGAGTAAACTCCCCCAAATGGAGCTCTTATGCTTCTGCCCTTTGTGGGTCTAGGACTCACTGTGGAGAATCTGAAAGGCCACGTGCAGCAGGAAAACCAAACCAGAGGGCCTGTGATGGGACACCAGCAAGCCTCTGGGGACTATCAAGTTATCCTAAAAGTGTTAATCGCCACTGTTTCTGGATGATTTCTTCTCTCTCTCATGCAGTAGGGACACAGTCATGAAGTAGAGGACTGAAGGCTAGGGGTCAGCTCTGCCAGTCGCTCAGAGCTCGGGACCTGTTCTGTCTCCTTTTCACCATCTTAAATCTCTTACACAAAGTGGTCCATGCTTGCAGAACGTCTCTTTCACTTTCTGCAGAAAAAGTTAAGACACACGCTAAAAAGGATCTGGCTGTGAATATTCATGNCCAGTACTTTGGCCACCTCATACGAAAAGTTGACTCATTGGAAAAGACTCTGATGCTGGGAGGGATTGGGGGCAGGAGGAGAAGGAGACGACAGAGGATGAGATGGAAGGATGGCATCATGGACTCGATGGACGTGAGTCTGAGTGAACTCCAGGAGTTGGTGATGGACAGGGAGGCCTGGCATGCTGCAATTCACGTTGTTGCAAAGAGTTGGACACGACTGAGCGACTGGACCGAACTGAACTGAACTGAACTGTGATATTCTTTATAGTTTGACCGCTTTAGGCTTTCAGGTAGTGTACTATAGTCAAACGTTGGTGGGATCTTTCTGTAGGTCTTTTTGAGCAAGCAAATTCAACTTATTCTAATTGTTATTGATTACACAGACAAATTTATATTGTAATATAATTGATAACTAAGTTTTGAAATTAAAATTTTCTTGGAATGTAGTTGATTTACAACGTTGTGTTAGTTTCAGATGCGTAGCAAAGTGAATCAGGTATACATACACACATATGGACTCTTTTCCAGAGTGGAACCAAATGGTAAATTTGTTTGATGGTGATTGAGCTGTGAACATGTGAGTCGATCTCTGTGCATTGATTCAGATGTTCAGATTAGGTAGCTTTTGGCACACAGCCCCTACCACTAGACAGGAGAGCAATCCAGTCTTAACAGATGTACGGGAGAGATGACGATAGCTGAGAAAAATGGAACAAAAGAGCATTTTAATAGAAAAATACTTTGAATGGTAATCTATTGTTCTCTACAGGGAATGGAAATGGTAGGATTTCTTTCGTAATTTGTGTGTTTGCTTATTGGCCGCACCGGGTCCTTCTTGCTGCCGGGGAGCCGCTCTAGCTCTGTCCAGCAGCGGCTGCTCCGTGTTGCGGGGTGCGGGCTTCTCTTTGCAGGGGCTCCCCTTGTTGAGCTCAGGCTCTAGGGCGTGCAGCTTCAGGAGCTGTGGCACACGGGCTTACTTGCTCCATGGTATGTGGAATCCTCCCAGACCAGGGACCGAACCCATGGCCCCTGCCTTGGCAGGCGATTCTTGTCCACTGTTACCACCGGAGAAGTCCCAAATGACAGGCTTTGATTTTGATGTGGTAGGTTTTCTGACCAAAATTTCCTGACTGAATAGAGAATAAAAATCTAGCAAATAATTCTCCTAACATAGTAGGACAAAAAGAAATAAAGCATGCATTTAAAGATATTATTTTCCAAATACACAATTTTAATACTGGCTTGTAATAAAAAATCCACCTTTCTTAAGGGCCACTTTGCCTATTTTAGTTTGACTAGTGAAATTTTTTTTCTTTTTCAGTGACACTGAGGCGTCTAAAACGGTAGCATCTCAGAGGGTCCAGAATTGTTCCCCTGCCCTCCACCCCCAAAAGACCAGTGTCCTACTGTGAAATAGTGTCCGATGCACAGTATGTATGAGTAACACGAGATGCTGTGATCTGCACGAAGGTGAAGCATCATCTCACCATAACAGCCTGGGTTAAGGATCCCGCGCGTTCTCAGGTGGGTGGTGAGGCAGAGGCCAGGCCTGGGGCCCGGTGAGAGGGTGTGGATGAGAGAGCCCGCAAGGCATGGACTTTTCGTGCTATTTGTTGACTCGTGAGTCAGCTCATGACAAGTGTGTGTGGAATCCAGGGAGAAGGGCCAGCGCACGGCTTCAGCCTTGGAGGGTCTGCTGATGACAGGATGCTGTGCCTGCAGCTTCAGCCCCAGTTCTAGTCCTGAAGAGCGGAGGGTCAGTTCGCCTCTTTGCCTGCTTCTCTCTGTCAAGTGAGAAGAGTGCTGCTAAGTCGCTTCAGTCGTGTCCGACTCTGTGTGACCCCATAGAGGGCAGCCCACCAGGCTCCCCCGTCCCTGGGATTCTCCAGGCAAGAACACTGGAGTGGGTTGCCATTTCCTTCTCCAGTGCATGAAAGCGAAAAGTGAAAGTGAAGTCGCTCAGTTGTGTCTGACTCTTAGCGACCCCATGGACTGCAGCCCACCAGGCTCCTCCGCCCATGGGATTTTCTAGGCAAGAGTACTGCAGTGGGGTGCCATCGCCTTCTCCAGTGAGAAGAGTAAACTCCCCCAAATGGAGCTCTTATGCTTCTGCCCTTTGTGGGTCTAGGACTCACTGTGGAGAATCTGAAAGGCCACGTGCAGCAGGAAAACCAAACCAGAGGGCCTGTGATGGGACACCAGCAAGCCTCTGGGGACTATCAAGTTATCCTAAAAGTGTTAATCGCCACTGTTTCTGGATGATTTCTTCTCTCTCTCATGCAGTAGGGACACAGTCATGAAGTAGAGGACTGAAGGCTAGGGGTCAGCTCTGCCAGTCGCTCAGAGCTCGGGACCTGTTCTGTCTCCTTTTCACCATCTTAAATCTCTTACACAAAGTGGTCCATGCTTGCAGAACGTCTCTTTCACTTTCTGCAGAAAAAGTTAAGACACACGCTAAAAAGGATCTGGCTGTGAATATTCATGATGGAAAATGGATGGAAGTCATTTAAAATATCCAGTCATTTAATCTGTTTGTTTTTAAAACAGTGCGCATTTTAATACGTTTGGACCCTGAGATTTTTGTACCTTGTGTTATGTCCCTGGGTGTGTTCCAGCGTCTCCTGGTTTATAGTCTATGGGAACTTGAATAACATATTTATCCTACTGTTGTGTGAAAATTCTAAATTCTTAATTATGTTAAATTAGTTCACAGTGCTTTTCAGATCTACTGTATCCTTCTACTTTTTGTCTATTCATTCTATTAATTTTTGAGAGTTTGATACTGAAACTACAACTAAAAATCTTATCTACTTAAAAAATAATTGTAACCTTTGGTGGAGCTATATGTAACCTTATTCTGGATTTTCCAAGTCACCTGTAAATGTGTTATCATACTTTCATAATTTAAAAAAGAAAATAGTTCATAATTTCCATGAACTCAGTCAATATTTCAAATCTGTACAATTTTTATGGAGCATTGATTCTTAGTGTGCCTATTTTAAGATGTGAAATATTTTTCTGTGCAATTCAGCATTTCTACAGATTTGGTATTGGTATTAGAAACTGGATACCTATTATGCTTGGGAAGAATACACAGAAAAGGAGGTGACTAGGGCTCTAACAGCTAGTTCCCTCCATTATGCCTTAAATATCATAGACTTCAAAAATGCAACATATTAGAATAGAACTCTTCTTGCTATTAAATGGGAAACATTCTTACTCTTGCAGCAAGTTTCTATTAGGTATAGAAACATTTCAGAGAAAAATGGCTGATTCAAGTTTAGGCTTGACAGAAAACAATAAAATTCTGTAAACAAATTATCTTTCAATTAAAAAATAAATAAATTTTAAAAATAAAATGACGTTTGACACTCTTAGGACATAACTTTTTCTATAGTTAAACTAAAGTCAGTATTAATTAGCAAGTTAAATTTACTGAAGCCAGATTTATGAAACTTGAGAAGGGAATCTGTTTTCTGGAAAATTCTTGTGGAAAATTTTGGAGTTGAGGTGTTATTAAGAAAGAATGTTCAAATAAATACAGAATTTAAAGTGGTTTTATGGATGATGACTGGTGCTTGCATATTAAGGGGGACAGTCTTCTGGCATTAAAATGTGTTTCTTCCCTGAACTTAAACCTTAGAGGAAAATTCCTAATATTTGGAAATTGGGCCAAAGGAAAGAGAGACTATGGAAAAGTACAACTGATTTTATCACTCTATCTTTTCAGTGAATTCTTTTCAGAGTAGAAATCACTCTGAAAGAATAGTTCAGGACTTCGCTGTGGCTGGTTCACATCCTGGTCTGCTCTCAAGGGCCGAGAGGAGTCTGGCTGGCTCATGAGATAGGCGCTCCCGCAAGACTCAGAGCTTCCTGGCTTTATGCTAGCCAGAAACAACAGCGTGGAGTGCTTTTACAATAATCCTGTTTTGGGGTAAAAACAGGAAAGGGAGAGGCATATTAAAATTAAGTATTTTATAAGAAGAACCAAAAGGAAACAGAGCTGTTTCAGTTTGGGGGAAAGTTAAAATTGAATCTGATCATCCGAATTATTTACTTGCCTATTTTTGAACAGAAAAGCTATCCCGATATGCCCTTAAAAGACTGTAAAGCTTCTGTTCACAACTTGCTCTGAAGCTAGGCTCCCAAACTAAGGTGACAATATTGAACTCCCCACTCTGCCCTGCTTAGAACACTCGCTCTGTTGGGAAGATACGCAAGTGCTTGCTGACACCGGATCCCACGATCAGACCCAATTTATTGTGTGCTTGGAGGATTTTTCCCAATATTTCTTAGAATTGAAATAGGTTGTTAATACCTAATTTTATTGTATTGTATCTCATCATCAGCAATCAACAAATAGGTATTAATTTCTATGTTATTCCAAAGTTCTAACTAATATTTTCTAAATGATTTTTTTAAAGGCTGTATTGTTAATGGACACAGTGTTACTTCACAAATTTTGGAGGGGAAAGCGCTATTATCTAAATGGACTCCCGGGAAATCTCAGGTGATCTTTTGGCTTCTTTGTGTTTCCCTTTGGGTGTCTGTTCTTGGGCAGACAATATCTCTCCCATCTCTGACTATCCTGGTATTTTCCTCTGGTCCTTTTGAAATGGCATCAGTTTTTCTTCTGGCACGACTGTTATTCTTTCCAGCATAGCAAAGCTTGGGCTCACGGCACACATCAGGAAATGCTATGCTTTTTCTTTAAGGCTTTTCTAATTTTTAATTAAAAAGAAAAGCTTGGCTCTCGCTGATCACCTACAGGAGTGTGACTCTCCATGGTTACCTGTCACTCAAAGAGCTCCCTCTCCGAGGAATGCTAATTAGCCCCACTAAAGCTCCGTAATTGAACTGGAGAGAGGCTGCCAGAGGTGCGTGTGGGCCTTCACTCGGCACAGCCTCGCCATCTGAATGGAGGGGGCAGTCTGTCCACAAGGAGAGGAACAAAGGAGGCTGGGGACTGGATGAGAAACAACATTCCATCTGCCATTTGTTCCTCTCAGTTGTAAAGTGATTTTCAAGATGTAGCCTGGATACCATGTCGATATTTTCTTTAAAAAAGAAAACAGTTGTCTCTCGGCAGAAGAGAACGAGCTGCAGCACCCTGCAGATGATGATCTCAGGGATGGCTGCAGATAATCATAATGGTGGTGACAGGTGCATGTTTGGGGGAAATAGTCTTTTATGTAGATGAAGGTGGTGTTTGAACCCAGACAAGCCACCTCGCAGGAAAGCTTCTTGGTTATTCTTTGGAGAATAAAAGAGAAAGTTCTTGGCACTGCGATGCCCTCTCCCCAGACACAAACACGAACATTGGCATTTAGACAATTTAAAGGAGGGTAAGAAGTTCGGTGGATAAAATCTTAGACCATCATTTATAACAGAGGAAGAACACTAAGGTGACTGTGTTTTAATTGTGTTTCAATGGGGATTCATCTTCTCCTCAACTTGGTTCAAAGTGTTAATGTTGGAAAAAGAAAACACAGCTGATGTAGTAGGCCCCTAAACTCATGTTAAGGACTGACATGGTTCTTAAATGAAAGCTTTAAAAAAAAAATCCTTTATTGTAAAATTATCCCAGTTCAAACCAAGCGTTGCATTTTTAAAAAATTATTTTGGGTGTATAGCTTGCGGGATCTTAGTTCCCCAACCAGGGATTGAACCCGAAGCCCTGGCATTGGAAGTTCCAAGTCTTAACCCCTGGACTACCAGAAAGGTCCCCATGGCAGGCTTTCTGGCCTCAGATTTTTTAATACTGCAGGTGGTGTTTAATCATGGAATCCTAGTGTCTTGGAGCTGCTGGGACCTTGGGTAGAGCATGTACACCTTGGAAAGTCTGGGAGAAGCTGTCTTACTTCAAAACCATACAGTGAAGGATGGGCTAAGCTGGAAATAGAGCCTCAGTCCGTGGACCCCAAGGTTCTCATCTAGAAGAAAGCCTACAAAGCAAGAGATAAAATGCTACCTGATTCTAAGGTAGGTGCTGCACATCCACGACCCACAGGTCAGAGGACTCCGTCCTCCCCTTTGCTAGTCAGGTCTGCAGCACTTGGGATCCCCTGGTGTTTGCTGAATGAATAAATGATGTATTCTTGTGTGATTTGAATATTTCAATTGACTTTCAAGTATTTAAAATGCTGGACCACCCAAGAAGTTAATTCTGCTCCTTTGCCTTTCTTTCTCATGTTAAGCTTATCTCAGACCAAAGGTTTCATTGGGTGTGGTGACTGACACATGTTGATAATGAGGAATCTCTGTTGTCCTAACTTACCATATGATGGAGGAGCTATTTCTTACTTCAGAGAGGCAAGGGCTTCCCTTGTGGCTCAGCTGGTAAAGAATCCACCCACAATGTTGGATACCTGGGTTTGATCCCTGGGTTGGGAAGATCCCCTGGAGAAGGGAAAGGCTACCCACTCCAGTGTTCTGGCCTAGAGAATTCCACAGACTATACAGTCTACGGGGTCACAAAGAGTCAGACTCAACTGAGTGACTTTCACTTTCAGAGAAGCAATGGCAACATACTTACGCAATGTTCAGAGAAAGCCCAACACATGAGAATTTTTTTAAAAACCTGAAAAAAAAAACACCCTAGCCTAAGTAATACTCTATTCTGCATGCATAAGTTTATGTAATTTTTACAGCAAATCCATAGTTTTGACACTCTATACACATATTATTGATGAGGAAACTGAGTTTCAGGATGTGTTAAGTAATTTCCTCAAAGTTTAAAGCCAGTAAGTGAAAGAACTAGGATTTAATCCCAGTTTTACTCTAGAATTTGATCTTTCCTCAACACTGTGCATCACAACTTCTAACCGCAGTCTCCTAGTCTCTTTAACATGAAAATCCACATGCTTAAAAATCAGTTCTCTTCATCATTCTGATGGAATTCCAACAATTTGTATCTCTGCGTGAACAACTTATGCATAAGGGCGAGTCTCTCAAAGCTTGGCCCTTCTGCTTTGGTTGAGGCAGTCATGGAAGACTTCCTGATGGGGTTGACCTTATTGCTGAGACCCAAAGAAAGAAAATGGGCCAAGAAAGCTGCCAGCTTGGATTAAAGGTAGAAGGAACAGATTCAAAAGCTCCATGAAAAAAAAACAAGTTTGGTGCGTGTGAGAATTTTACAGAGGGTCCGGGTACCTGGAGTGAACTGAATGGGATGAGGGAGGGAGAGAAGATGACGTAGGAAGGAGGAATCATTCAGCCCTTGTAGGATCTGGTAGGCAGAGTGAGGCATGAAGGCTTTATTCCAGTGCTAGTGGGCAGCAGCTACAGAGATGTAAGCAGGGATGGGCTATGATACCACTGATGCTTTAAACCACTCAGTCCAGCACAGGGGACTCAGTCTTCTGCGGCAGCCTGGGCGGGAGGGGAGTTAGAGGAGACACGTGTGTAGGTGCGGACGAGCCCCTTTGCAGTTCACCCAAGCCTATCACAACATTGTTAATCAGCTAACCCCAGTAAGAAGTTTTAAAAAAGGTTAACAGCAACAACAAAGGTCACTGAGAAGCTAATAGGTTGTAGGGAATTCTGTAAAGCAATTACCCCTCAATAAAAAATAGATTAATTAAAAAAAAAAGGTTGTAGGGAGGAAGAAGGGGACTGTGGCAGACACCCGGCCAGAGCTGAGCCACGGACGGCAGGGAGTCAGCAGGCTCAGAACACACGCGGCAGGCCGGGCCCAGCGGACGGGCGGCCGGAAGTGGGCGTGGAGGCTGGGGGCACGCCGGAAGTCCGTGCACCCCCAGGGCGATGGCATTGACCCGGTGGAAATGAAGTAAGACCAATTTGAGAGACATATTGGTGGTGCTTTTGGCATAGAGTATTCTCAATACACTTTTTTTTTAAAATAAAAAGAGTAAAGGGTGGTTGGAGACAGGTTGCTTGACTTATGGACACTCAGTGAATACCTCCCTGTGTCAGAGCAATGACATGGCCTAATGTGAAACAAGGCTACCATTTATTTCATCTCATTTCATTTTATTCTATTATCTTGCTGCTGCTGCCAAGTCGCTTCAGTCGTGTCCGACTCTGTGCGACCCCGTAGATGGCAGCGAACCAGGATCCCCTGTCCCTGGGATTCTCTAGGCAAGAACACTGGAGTGGGCTGCCATTTCCTTCTCCAATGCAGGAAAGTGAAAAGTGAAAGGGAAGTCGCTCAGTCGTGTCCGACCCTCAGCGACCCCATGGACTGCAGCCTTCCAGGCTCCTCCATCCATGGGATTTTCCAGGCAAGAGTACTGGAGTGGGTGCCATTGCCTTTTATTCTGCTCTATTTTATTCTATTCTTTGTGTTTTATTTGTTGTGGCTACTATTTTAAACTAAAAAACAAAAACAGCCCAGAGTCATAATGAAATATAAGGTATATATCATTGTACCATTCAAGAAGCAACATGTATTTTGAAAAGAGACAAGTTAAATGGCCGTGAAATTCCTTCTTAGGATCATTTGGATAGGCTTCAGGGAGAAGAAATTAAACAAAGGAAAAACCATAATTAAAAACATGTCAAATGAGCCTCTTATCATACGTTTTCCCACCTGGTAAATAAGGAGGCACATCTCGTCAGACCTGGTAGTTCATGTGCCTGGAACGCTGTAGGGAGACTCACCCTTCCCCACACCCTGAATGTTTTCTCCTCCACTCCAGAGTAAAAATGCATAGAAATAAAATTTGACTTTTGGTAAAAAGAAACTGGTCTCAGCACAAGACCCTGAAAGATAATCCTTATTAAAAATACTCTGATTTTTGAAAATAATACTTTGATGTTTCTGCCTCCTATTTAAAATTCATGTGTGTGAGAGAGAGTGGTGTGTGTGTGTGTGTGTGTGTGTGTGTGTGAAGGTTTTTTTCTTGCCTGCTGCTCATGGCTGCCGTTATTTTTATTAAACACAGGGTTGTTAACCTCTTTATTGAACATAAGCATAACACGTATGATGGCTGATTAATAGCCAAAAATACCAGCACTTGAAGTTTGTTCCAGAGTTGGTGAAAAGTCCTCTGTTGAGTTTACATATTGAGACTGTTTTGTTAGCACTGAAGTTTCCCTCCTGATCTCAATTCCAGCCTGCGCTTCATCCACCCGGCGTTTCGAGTGATGTACTCTTCGTGAGAGTTAAATGCGCAGGGTGACGGTGTTCCATCCATATATTTTGCATAGGATTGTGTAACTGTCACCCACATTTATTCCCCTTGGCTAACTCATTGTTCTTTCTTTCCTCTTGCCTTTAAAACTTAAATCCATAGTTTCCGCTGTATTCATTTTTCCTTTCTAATACTTGGCCTGTAAGTATTCTTTATGTGTATTTTATCTGTTTGTTTCAAGCCTCCTTGCTGCTGCTGCTAAGTCGCTTCAGTGGTGTTCGACTCTGTGCAACCCTATAGACGGCAGCCCACAAGGCTCCTCCGTCCCTGGGATTCTCCAGGCAAGAACACTGGAGTGGGCTGCCATTTCCTTCTCCAGTGCGTGAAAGTGGAAAGTGAAAGTGAAGTCGCTCAGTCGTGTCTGACCCTCAGCGATCCCATGGACTGCAGCCTTCCAGGCTCCTCCATCCATGGGATTTGCCAGGCAAGAATACTGGAGTGGATTGCCATTGCCTTCTCCTTAAATCTCCTCAAGTCCAGAAATGTATCGGGGCATATATATAAGGGCATATAGGAAGAGCCATCTCTGGTAGAGTGGAGATGAGTGAATGCCACCTGAGCCTGCCTGCCTTCTCTTCTCGTCTGACTCTGGGGTTGAGATGAGACTTCAACCTGGGTGATGCAGGTCCTCAGGGTTTGGTCGTTTCTTCAGGACTGAGTATGGACAGAGTGTCAGATTGTCCCACCTTCAAGACTGCCCAGTAGACATTCCATCACTTCTCTCACTTATTTCCAAGTTGAATGTGTCGAATCCCTTCCCTATCATGTTCCCATGAACTCCTTTCTCTGATTTTTCACTATTATAAAGAAATGGTAACCAGTGAAGGAGCAGATACTCTGGAAGGAAAGGCTAAGAGTCACACAGCACATTAAGTAACTAACCCAAATCTGCTGAGAGAAACGGGGCAACAATGTCTGAATTCTGAAATCAGCAACATTTAACCTAACCACTTGTCTCCATGCATTCCATCCCTATTATGTTTGAAATAAAAAAAGGTAAATAATTAACCAAATAAGATATTTGGAAATTTGTTGATTTTGCCTGCCATTTATCTTTTGGCATTGAAAATGGCAGGAATGCTGAGTGGCAGACACTGGTTGTCCCCCAGTATCGTGTGTTGTAATAGAAAGATTACACTTCCAGCTTCCCACATAAGTCCAGTGACACTGTGGCGAAGCTCTGGTCAGAGGGATGCAGACCGACACGGCGTGTAAGAGCGGGCGTGGCTTTCGTCTCCACCCTCCTGCTGGCAGGGATGTGCACCTGCTCGTGGGGCATCGTGCACCATGTGAATGGAGCCAACACCCCAGGACCCGCAGAAGGTCATGAGAGGAAAGCAACTGGGCATCTGATGATTTAATGGGATGGAACCTAAAGTCACCCAGACTCCAGTGAGGGGCAAAGGATCCACCCAGCATCTCTGTCACACACCCATCAACTTACAGTCCAATGAACACAGGCATATAACTATAATATCAGTGGGGGGGAGGCTCAGGAGGGAGGGAACATATGCACACTTGTGGCTGATTCATGTTGCTGTATAGCAGAGACCAACACAATTGTAAAGTAATTATACTCCAACTAAAAATAAATAAATATATATCTCAAAATATCCTATTGACACAGCGTAAAATTTACACAAATCAATTTTGAAAATTAGGTTTATAAAACTATAAAATATTCAGTTCAGTTCAGTTGCTCAGTGGTGTCTGACTCTGCAACCCCATGGACTGCAGCATGCCTAGGCCTCCCTGTCCATCATCAACTCCCAGAATTTACTCAAACTCATGTCCATCAAGTCAGTGATGCCATCCAACCATCTCATCCTCTGTCATCCCCTTCTCCTCCCACCTTCAATCTTTCCCAGCATCAGGGTCTTTTCCAATGAGTCAGTTCTTCAAATCATGTGGTCAAGTATTGGAGCTTCAGCTTCAGTCCTTCCAATGTATATTCAGGCCTGATTTTCTTTAGGATGGACTGGTTGGATCTCCTTGCCGTCCAACATACTCTCAAGAGTCTTCTCCAACATCACAGTTCAAAAGCATCAATTGTTCAGCTCTCAGCTTTCTTTATGGTCCAACTCTCATATCCATACATGACCACTGGAAAAACCATAGCTTTGACTAGATGAACATTTGTCAGCAAAGTAATGTCTTTGCTTTTTAATATGCTGTCTANGTCTTTTCCAATGAGTCAGTTCTTCAAATCATGTGGTCAAGTATTGGAGCTTCAGCTTCAGTCCTTCCAATGTATATTCAGGCCTGATTTTCTTTAGGATGGACTGGTTGGATCTCCTTGCCGTCCAACATACTCTCAAGAGTCTTCTCCAACATCACAGTTCAAAAGCATCAATTGTTCAGCTCTCAGCTTTCTTTATGGTCCAACTCTCATATCCATACATGACCACTGGAAAAACCATAGCTTTGACTAGATGAACATTTGTCAGCAAAGTAATGTCTTTGCTTTTTAATATGCTGTCTAGGTTGGTCATAGCTTTTCTTCCAAGGAGCAAGTGTCTTTTAATTCCATGGCTGCAGTCACCATCTGCAGTGATTTTAGCTCCAAACCAAATGATAAAATATTAGATTCAGTCTTATTGATTTGTGTGAGTGGTTCCAACTTAAGCTACATTGACTATCTTATTCATGAGAGATAAATCTCTGTTTAGATGAATGAGAAACACCTTATCTTTGCTATACTTATGGCTAAATTGACATCCTGCATTATAGAATTAGAACTATATTGAAATCAATACATTAAAACCAAAAAATATTGTTCTAGGTGACAACATTGATATTAGTCAATACAGACATCAGAGGTGTTTTTGAAACAGTGACTGTTAAAAGTGACTTCATAAAAAGCTCCTCATCTTTTGCAAGATGAAATAGAGTGGACATTTGATATTGCTAGGAAATATGCCCTTCCCGAATTTCCTAATTTAAGGATATTATTTCTACAGGAGCACGTGACAAGAATAGACAAGAATAGTCACAAACATGAAGTCGTCTCTTTGGACCCCGAGTGAGAATAGATGTGTCCACGAGGGAGCAGAGGAGCCCAGAAGCTGGGAGTTGCCAGGAGGTGCGCAGGCCAGCAGGTGCCCCGCTCCCGCGTGGCATTGCCAGACAGCACGGAAGCGCGGATCTGTGCCCCGGAAAAACACACGCTGCCTCACGTCAGTGACTATGGAGGTTTCTTTCTCTTTCTCTCTTTTTTTAAATCGGTGTTAATTGAGGGATAATTGCCTTACAAAGTTGTGTCGGTTTCTGCTGTACACCAGCATGGATCAGCTCTGAGTATGCGTATCCCCCCTCTCTTGAGCCGCCCCCCGACCCCTGCCCCAGCCCGCCCCGCTCCAGGTCGGCACAGAGCGCTGAGCTGGGCTCCCGGCCCTCAGCAGCGTCCCTGCAGCTGCAGCAGCTGGCAAGGGCAGTGTTTCAGTGTTGCCCTCTCTACTCNCTTGAGCCGCCCCCCGACCCCTGCCCCAGCCCGCCCCGCTCCAGGTCGGCACAGAGCGCTGAGCTGGGCTCCCGGCCCTCAGCAGCGTCCCTGCAGCTGCAGCAGCTGGCAAGGGCAGTGTTTCAGTGTTGCCCTCTCTACTCAGCCCGCCCTCTCCCTCCCCTAAGTGTGTCCACCGGCCCATCCTCCGTGCTTGCCTCTCTGTTCCTGCCCTGAAAACAGGCTCATCTGCACCACTTTTCCAGATTCCATATGTATGTGTTAACATTTGTCTTCCTCTGTCTAACCTGCTTCAGTCTGCATGACAGCCTCTAGGTTCTTCCACCTCAGGTCAACCGACTTAGATTCGTTTTGGAGGTTTCTTGAGGGGTAGAACCTCAGGTCTCAGATTGGTGAACGCCGAGGGTCGTCTCCCCAGTGTCTTGTGCTTTGGTCTGATGGAATCTCTGGGGAGGGCTTCATGGCAGAGGTTCCTTAACAACCCCATTAGTGATGAAGCCAGGAAACACTCTGGACCGGAAACAGCTTGGTTAATACAACAAGAGACACCTATGATAGTCGCTGATTGTAAGGACTGGGCTTACCCATAGCAACTGTGTGATTTCTTGCTTTTCTACTCACACCTTTAAAAGGTACTGCTTAGAAAGCATTAAGTGCTAAAGGCTTAATCACATAAAATTGAAAGGCTCTAGGTAAACACTGAGCTTACAAATAGAACATCTTAAGTAACTCTGGGAATGCACTCGCTAGTTTTAGCTGCTAATTGAAATTCTCAGATATTGGCCAGAAAATCATAGAGTATAAGGATCATTCAAGAACAGTAATAGCAGAAACTCAAGCTAAACTCTATGCTGATCAGAGAACTCCAAGAAGAATTTTTGTGGGAAAGAAGTCTTTCCGGGGGACTGGCATAAGTCTCCTCATGTAGCTACTATTAGTTTTTAAATTTTTTGGCCGTGCCACATGGCATGTGGGATACTAGTTTCCCAACCAGGGACTGAGCCTGCAACCCCTGCCTTCGGAGCATGGAGCCCTAACCGCTGGACCACTGCAGAAATCTTATGACTATTGTATAGTGAGTACTTACCCAGGTTCAAAAATGTGCTGAGTACTTTGTATGGTATATCTCACTCGATCTTCAGTGTAATTCTATGAAACAGTTAGCACTATTGATTTAAAAAGGAAACAGATTTAGAGAGCTTACGTACGTTGTCCCAAGTCACTTACTGAATACCTAACAACACAAAGATGCAGACCCAGATTTGTCTTAGTCCAAAATCCATGCTCTTACTATGAAGTATCAATCTATTTATTAACAGAACAAATAACCACATTCTATTTATTATAAGAAATTGAGTCAATGCCACACAGACTTGGAAAACAGGCCTGTGGTTGCTGGGGGGAAGGGACAGACAGGAGTCTGGAACGGTCATGAACACATGGCTGTGTTTAAAGTGAGTAACCAGCACGGTCCTACTGCACAGCACAGGGGTCTCTGCTCGCTGTTATCTGGCGGCCGGGATGGGAGCGGGGCTTTGGAGGAGAATGGATACGTGTAAATGTGTGCCTGAGTCCCTTTGCTGTTCACCGAAAACTATCACAGTGTTGTTAATCAGCTATACCCCAATACAAAATAAAAAGGCTTTTAAAATTTTTTAAATAAAAGAAGATTTTTATATACCAAAAAACTGAGTCAATGTGATATACCTCTTTTAATGACAAAGCAGATCATTATCTTGTATGGCAAAAGTCTTTTCCATGAGCAGTTAGCAATCTTTTTCTTTTTTTTCAAAGGCTCTACTTGTGTTATGGAAACTTCTGGCAAAATGCACTTGGTCTCCCAAACACATAGATCAGTATCACCGTGGGCTTTACTGTTCCCATATTCAGACATTTGTCTTAGGGCTCCTCTATGCAGGCGGAGAGTCTTGAGAGTCCCTTGGACTGCAAGGAGATCAAACCAGTCAGTCCTAAAGAAAATCAGTCTTGAATATTCATTGGAAGGACTGATGCTGAAGCTGAGGCTCCAGTCCTTTGGCTACCTGATGAGACGAGGCAGCTCATAGGAAAAGACTCTGATGCTGGGAAAGATGGAAGGCGAAAGGTGAAAGGGACAGCAGAGGATGAGATGGTTAGGTAACATCACTGACATGAATTTGAGCAAACTCTGGGAGACAGGGCAGTCCTGGCGTGCTGCAGTCCATGAAGTTGTAAGAGTAGGACACGAGTTAATCATTGAACAACAACAGCAAAGTGCTGGAGGACTCTCTGAACCCTGGGACAGATTTGTGATATTATGGCGTGCCTGCAGGTGTCTAGGGAGAAGGCCATGGCACCCCATTCCAGTACCCTTGCCTGGCAAATCCCATGGACGGAGGAGCCTGGTGGGCTGCAGTCCATGGGGTCGCTGGGAGTCGGACACGACTGAGCGACTTCCCTTTCACTTTTCACTTTCCTGCATTGGAGAAGGAAATGGCAACCCGCTCCAGTGTTCTTGCCTGGAGAATCCCAGGGACAGAGGAGCCTGGTGGGCTGCTGTCTGTGGGGTTGCACAGGGTCAGACACGACTGAAGTGACTTAGCAGTAGCAGCAGCAGGTGTCTAGAAGAGAAGAAAATGCAACTGGTTTCATCTTATCCCCTAATTGGACCAACAAATGATTAGAAGTTACATCCATATTCGAGAAATATAATTTGGAATTGAGATCTTCTCTGTGGAAGTTGAAAAAATGTAGCAAAAGCAATGTTTAAGATAGGATGTGTTTGTGAGCTGGAAGGCTTAGAAAAGAAACAGAGAAGATGAAGAGGAGCCTTCACTTTATAGGATGCTATGGCACAGATAAATTATTCTGAAAACAGACAGAAAAGATTGACATTTTGAATTTCCCCAAGGAACTTCCTACTGACAACAAACCATGTAAAATACAGTCAAAATGGTGTCAATGAATCATATTGTTGTCTCTCTCAGCCATTTCTAAGAAATCTAAGCTTTGTATATTGGATTCTAACACTTTTCACTCAAAAATAATAGTTTGAAACATTTTAGGGTTGATTGTTCAGAGAAATTGTAAAGGGAATTAAGAGAAGAGGCATGAAATTAACTGAATTAACCAAAAAAAATCAAATGAAGTTAAAAATAAGTCATATCCAGTTATTAAAAATATTCCTTCGGGAATTCCCGGGTGGTCCAGTGGTTAAAACTCAGTGCTTTCACTGCCAATGGCCTGGGTTCAATCCCTGGTAGGGGAACTAAGATTCTAAAAGCTGGGTGATGTGGAGATATATATATGTATATCTTATAACAATTGGTATGTAAAGTTTTCAACATTTACCCATGATGCATTTATCTGAAGCATCATTTAATACTTGACAGTTTCAGAACAACAACAGAGAGCTGGACATTCCGTGTTCACTGTGGTGCCTCGGCGCCTGCATTTGCTCCCTCCCAGCTACTGTTCGGGGGGAGATCTGTCATCCCGGTGCATTGAGATGAGGCAGTTTTTCATCCTCTCCCACATTCTCTCCACCGAAGCCGACAATCACACTTCAGGGAATAGAGGCTCTTCTTCCAACATGGACGTGGTCTGTGGTGAGTTTTCAAATACCACAAAAACAAAAATCTCTGGGGAAAAACCACTAGAGACTTCCGAAATAAGGCACATTATTATTATCTTATTAGCTGATAACGTATTTAGTCAGAATTCAACATCACGTGTGTCCTGCTGAATGAGAGCAGCAGAGATTATGTCAGCTAAGTAGATAAAGAAATGGATACTCAAAAGCCTGCTTTTTTTTTTTTTTTTTCCTACAGAATTTTCTGTGTTGAAATGAACTGAGCGCATCATTGTGTGGCGTGGAGACGGAGCAGGCTGCTATGGCCCTTCCCCCGGGCCCCCTGCTCGTCTTCTGTCCGTGGAAAAACTTTAGCCAAAAAAAGTAAGTTTAATTAGAGAAGTGAGAACACGCAGAAGCAAAGGAAAGCAGTCAAAGGAGGCCAAGTAATGAGAGCTCAGTCATTAAGAAAAGTCAAGGACCTTCAGTTCCTCCTCAAGGGCTACAGATAATATTCTGAACCACATCCTGTGAGCTGTCTTATAGATACTGGATCTCCCATCAGGTGGGAGGAGTTAACTACCTGATGAGCAGATCGTAGCCATGACTTACACGGCCACAGTTCTGAGACCTGGCCGCAAGGAAATGGAGAACAATGGACCCTGGAACTGAAGATTAGCTGTACCTGAAACAAGCAAGCTGATGCTGGTCAGACACCGATGACCAGCTTCAGGAGGATGCTCAGAGCTGACCGTGCTGTGTCTGTCTGAGCCCCTCCCTCGTCTATAAAGCTCCTGCCCCTGATTGCCAGTGAGGGGAGTCAGCCTTTGCACAGATGTCCACCCTCCCCCACCTGGTGCTGGCATCCAGAAGAAAGCCCACTTCCCTTTCCACCCACCTGGCGGCTCCATTGTCTTTGGAGCAGAGAGCCCCCGGATCCCACTTTTGGCTACAGGGTGAGAAAGAAAAATCTGCTTAGTTAATAAGAATCCTTCCTGTATGATAAAGGCATTGCTCTATAGATGAAAGACCTTGTTTGATTAAAAATGGAAAACAAACTGTCTTTTAAACATTTGCCTACATTCATTGAAAGGACTGATGCTGAAGCTGAAATGCCAATCCTTTGGCCACCTGATGTGAAGAGCTGACTCATTAGAAAAGACCCTGATGCTGGGAAGGATTGAAGGCAGGAGGCGAAGGGGACGACAGATGATGAGATGGTTGGATGGCATCACCGACTCAAGGGACATGGGTTTGAGTAAACTCCGGGTGTTGTTCATGGACAGGGAGGCCTGGCGCTCCATGGGGTTGTAAAGAGTCGGGCACGACTGAGCAACTGAGCTGAACTGAACTACACTGAGTCATAATTTCTCTAGCAACTGTATCTAACAATTGAATGATGTCCACCAACTTCAACTGTTTAGAAATCTGGAATAATAGTGCCCTTGCTTTTGAAATATTTTTTAGGATTTTTATTTCACCCAGCACAATATTATTGACTTATTTAGTATTCAGTTTTGGAGTGTGATCTAGGAAGTGTAGAGGAGGATAGAGGCTTTACAACGTTGTTAGTTTCTGCTGTTCAGCAACATGAATCCGATGCTTGCATACATTTGTCGTCTCCCTCATGGATGTTCCTCCCAGCTGCGCCCCCCCGCCCCGACCCCAGAGGGGGGACGGTCCTCTCAGAGCCCTGAGTCGAGCTCCCGGTGCTGTACAGCGCCTTCCCGCTAGCTCTCGACTCTACACAGGGGCAGTGCTGTGCTTGGTCACTCAGTCACGTCCGACTCTCTGTGACCCCATGGGCTGTAGCCCACCAGGCTCCTCCGCCCATGGGATTCTNGAGTGTGATCTAGGAAGTGTAGAGGAGGATAGAGGCTTTACAACGTTGTTAGTTTCTGCTGTTCAGCAACATGAATCCGATGCTTGCATACATTTGTCGTCTCCCTCATGGATGTTCCTCCCAGCTGCGCCCCCCCGCCCCGACCCCAGAGGGGGGACGGTCCTCTCAGAGCCCTGAGTCGAGCTCCCGGTGCTGTACAGCGCCTTCCCGCTAGCTCTCGACTCTACACAGGGGCAGTGCTGTGCTTGGTCACTCAGTCACGTCCGACTCTCTGTGACCCCACGGACTGTAGCCCACCAGGCTCCTCCGCCCATGGAATTCTCCAGGCAAGAGTACTGGAGTGGGGTGCCATGCCCTCCTCCAGGGCATCTTCCTGACCTAGGGATCAAACCCAGGTCTCCCACATTGCAGGCGGATTCTTTACCATCTGAGCCAACTAGGGAAGCCCAAGAATACTGGAGTGGGTAGCCTTTCCCTTCTCTATGGGGTCTTCCCAACCCAGAATCGAACCGAATATTTCAGGGGGATCTTGACCAGCTGAGCTGCACGAGGTAGTGTGTGTGTGTGAGCCCCAGTCTCCCAACCCCTCCCGCACTTTCCTCTTCCCCCACTCCACGTCCACACATCTGTCTCTAAGGAATACAGCCCATCCGGGAACTTTTACTTTCCTGGAGAAGGCTCATGATACATGCATATATATGCATCAAAATACAGAAGTAAATGAAAACAAAACCCCTATTTTTATTAATCATCTTAAAAAGTGTATGTAATTATGTTAATGTATTACAGATAATAAGTATTGATTTTCAAAAGCAAAAACAAATCTTACTTCTCTAACTTCTGAATTGCAGTAATGCTATTTTAAAACTGATATAATTTTACCTTAATGCAACGATCATCCTAAGAATTATTTACAATTTTTCCTTTCTCAAATTACAATGCTATTATCATTTTTAGAGTACAAAATTAACCTAGCCATGGAATTGATTCAGTTATAGTTATGATTATGAATGTCAAGAGTGGATTCAAGTTGCGAAGGAGTGGGTTTGGCCCAAGCGTCAGCCCTGGTGGCCAGCCACACGGACCTAGGACTGCGGTCAGCCCCCTGCGTGGAGCAGCGTCTGAGCCTGGGCCAGCAGGGCTGAGAGAATGCTGAGGTCATGGCTGGTAGGTGGGCTCCCAATTCAGAGGTGCCACCTGAGTGCCCATCAGAGCAGGGGCACGTGCAAACAGTTCAGCCACCTGAGCAAATAGCCGGGAAACTGTTGACTCAGCCAAGACGGTGGAGTCAGCTGTGCGGTCAGCAGAGTGAAAGGAGCATGGAAGACATATATGTTTCCCAGCATGTGGTAGACGTCAGGGGCATTTGAACTGCCGCATTCTCATACGGAAAAGGCAGTGGAGGGGAGCAGCAGAGGAAAAGTGAGGAGAGGAAATAACTCCCACGGGATGGGGGAAGATTTGATAAATGTTGCTGGATGACATTGGCTTTGTTCTCTGGAAACTGTCACTCTGACTCCACCTTGAAGTTTCAGAGTCTTTTGGTTACGCATCACACTTGCAAGTGATCATCTCTCTTTGTCCGCATAGCTTTCAGAATGGCCGTAGCGGTCATGTAACTTCTGTGCTGCTATTTAGGTTTTCATCATTGGTGCTGCTTTGCCTATCTGATTGGCTTCTAATGTCAAAGGATTAAGATAGATTCAAAAGCATTTCACACATGTATTAAAGACCATTATAAAGTGACTCTGCAAATTTAAAAATTGCTTGCTCACATGTAGTAGGCGCTCTATGAACACTTCACAAAAAAAAAAGGAATGGATGAATGGATTAGTTCCAAAAATCTGAAATAAATGATCCTCAAATATAAGGCTTTGGCTTATGAGTGAAAAGTGACTCAGTTAAAAATGATTGTGTCAGTAGACAGAGGATAGAATCTCTTTTACAGTGATTATTTTTATTAAGTACTTGATAAAATAGGATATGACAGTCTTCCTGGTGGCTCAGATGATAAAGAATCCACCTGCAATGCGAGAGACCTGGGTTCGATCCCTGGGTTGGGAAGATCCCCCGGAGGAGGGCATGGCAACGCACTCCAGCATTCTTGCCTGGAGAATCCCGTGGACAGAGGAGCCTGGTGGGCTGCAGCCCACGGAGTCACAGGGAGTTGGACATGACTGAGTGACCACGCAAGTGCAGTTTATACAGCTGCAATGGGGAGTAATACACAGGCAGTCATAAAAACAATACCATAAAGGAATATTTACTAATGTTAGTGAACTTAGGAAGTATTACTAAGGGGAAATGATGATAAGATATTAATTAATAATGTGAAATGTGGACATTATACTCCAATTCATAACATGCCTCCACCTATCAAGAATAATATTAAGAAAAGGAACTATTTATTATACCCTAAAATGCAGCAATTCATCCTGGATGGTGCTTTCCAAATAATAGAAAGATTTTACAGAACTAAAAATAAAATTTCCTAAGCTGGAAGTCCCCTGGGGTCCAGTGGTTAGGACTCAGTGATTTCACCACTGGGTGCCCACGCCAGTCCCTGGTCGGGAACTAAGATCCCGCAAGCTGCATGATGCAGCCAAAACTTTTTTTCCCCTAAGTTAGTAATAAGATGAGATAGTGGAGAGAGAATCCATCTTTGCTTGGAAGAAACAAGGATTCTGTGAGATCAGACTGGGACTAAGCAGGTGGCTTGGTTTGGCTAGGAAATTGGTTTTCCACAGAGGGGTTGAGGAAAATAGGTAAATATATTGGGTCTTTCTAGTAATTATATTCAATTTTGCGTCTTTGGCAGAAATGGAACAGAAATGATGTTGAGTTCTCATTGCATTCCATCTGGGGACTCACAGCTTTAGTTCCTTTCATTAATGGTAATGTTAACTTTGATCACTTGATTAAAGTGAGTCTTTCAGGCTTCTTCACAGTAAAGCTTAATCTCCTCTTTGTAACTAACAAGGCATTCATGGGGCAATACTTTTAGTTCAGTTCAGTTGCTCAGTCGTATTCGACTCTTTCTGACTCCATGAATCGCAGCACACCAGGCCTCCCTGTCCATCATCAACTCCCAGAGTTTACTCAAATTTATGTTTATTGAGTCAGTGATGCCATCCAATCATCTCATCCTCTGTCATCCCCTTCTCCTCCTGCCTTCAATCTTTCCCAGCATCAGGGTCTTTTCTAATGAATCAGTTCTTCGCATCAGGTGGCCAAAGGATTGGAGTTTCAGCTTCAGCATCAGTCCTTCCAATGAATATTTAGGATTGATTTCCTTTAGGATGGACTGGTTGTATCTCCTTACAGTCCAAGGGACTCTCAAGAGTCTTCTCCAACACCACAATTCAAAAGCATCAATTCTTTGGAGCTCAGCTTTCTTTATAGTCCAACTCTCACATTCATATATGACTACTGGAAAGACCATAGCTTTGACTTTGGAACTCTGTAAATATCTTTTTCTTTATCAATCAATCTTGTCCTTATCAATCTTCCAATACTGATATGAATTAATCAACTCAATATTAATATTAATTAATCAGTGTGAGTTCATGAATTCCTATTTTGTGCAATGGGTTGAGTTATCTATTACCATCATGTCCTTCAATAACCTCAGATATGTAGATGACACCATCATCATGGCAAAAAGTGAAGAGGAACTGAAGAGCCTCTTGATGAAAGTGAAAGAGGAGAGTGAAAAAGCTGGCTTGAAACTCAACATTCAAAAAACTAAGACTGCAGCATCCATTTCTATCACTTCATGGCAAATAGATGGGGAAACAATGGAAACAGTGAGAGACTTTATTCTCTTGGGTTCTAAAATCACTGCAGATGGTGACTGCAGCCATTAAATTAAAAGACACTTGCTCCCTGAAAGAAAAGCTATGATCAACCTAGACAGCATATTAAAAAGCAAAGACATTACTTTGCCAACGAAAGTCCATCTAGTCAAAGCTATGGTTCTTCCAGCAGTCATGTATGGATGTGAGAGTTGGACCATAGAGAAAGTTGAGCTCTGAAGAACTGATGCTTTTGAACTGTGATGTTGGTGAAAACTCTTGAGAGTCCCTTGGACTGCAAGGAGATCCAACCAGTCCATTCTAAAGGAGATCAATCCAGAATATTCATTGGAAGGACTGATGNATCTCCTCTTTGTAACTAACAAGGCATTCATGGGGCAATACTTTTAGTTCAGTTCAGTTGCTCAGTCGTATTCGACTCTTTCTGACTCCATGAATCGCAGCACACCAGGCCTCCCTGTCCATCATCAACTCCCAGAGTTTACTCAAATTTATGTTTATTGAGTCAGTGATGCCATCCAATCATCTCATCCTCTGTCATCCCCTTCTCCTCCTGCCTTCAATCTTTCCCAGCATCAGGGTCTTTTCTAATGAATCAGTTCTTCGCATCAGGTGGCCAAAGGATTGGAGTTTCAGCTTCAGCATCAGTCCTTCCAATGAATATTTAGGATTGATTTCCTTTAGGATGGACTGGTTGTATCTCCTTACAGTCCAAGGGACTCTCAAGAGTCTTCTCCAACACCACAATTCAAAAGCATCAATTCTTTGGAGCTCAGCTTTCTTTATAGTCCAACTCTCACATTCATATATGACTACTGGAAAGACCATAGCTTTGACTTTGGAACTCTGTAAATATCTTTTTCTTTATCAATCAATCTTGTCCTTATCAATCTTCTAATACTGATATGAATTAATCAACTCAATATTAATATTAATTAATCAGTGTGAGTTTATGAATTCCTATTTTGTGCAATGGGTTGAGTTATCTATTACCATCATGTCCTTCAGTAACCTCAGATATGTAGATGACACCATCATCATGGCAAAAAGTGAAGAGGAACTGAAGAGCCTCTTGATGAAAGTGAAAGAGGAGAGTGAAAAAGCTGGCTTGAAACTCAACATTCAAAAAACTAAGACTGCAGCATCCATTTCTATCACTTCATGGCAAATAGATGGGGAAACAATGGAAACAGTGAGAGACTTTATTCTCTTGGGTTCTAAAATCACTGCAGATGGTGACTGCAGCCATTAAATTAAAAGACACTTGCTCCCTGAAAGAAAAGCTATGATCAACCTAGACAGCATATTAAAAAGCAAAGACATTACTTTGCCAACGAAAGTCCATCTAGTCAAAGCTATGGTTCTTCCAGCAGTCATGTATGGATGTGAGAGTTGGACCATAGAGAAAGTTGAGCTCTGAAGAACTGATGCTTTTGAACTGTGATGTTGGTGAAAACTCTTGAGAGTCCCTTGGACTGCAAGGAGATCCAACCAGTCCATTCTAAAGGAGATCAATCCAGAATATTCATTGGAAGGACTGATGCTGAAGCTGAAACTCCAATCCTTCGGCCACCTGATGCAAAGAACTGACTCATGTGAAAAGACTCTGATGTTGGGAAAGATTGAAGGCAGGAGGAAAAGGGGATGACAGAGGATGAAATGGGTTGGATGGCCTTGCTGACTCAATGGACATGAGTTTGGGTAAGATCTGGGAGTTGGTGATGGACAGGGAAGCCTGGTGTGCTGTAGTCCATGGGGTCACAAAGAGTTGGACACGACTGAGCAACTAAACTGAAATAATCATGTCCTTATGATCAGACTGTCTCTGATTTTTTTCCCAGTGAGATTCTCTTGGAGTCAATCCTTGTGTTCTTAGAGCATCACCCCCATCATTCTTTGCATACTTGCTTACTTTCTGGCCAAACCAGAGGTTCATCCTCATCTGTGAATTTCTTGCCCCAACCCTGGGATAAGCCATTTCTGTGGAGAGTCTGGGAGGAGTGTGACATCTAAAAACCAAGATCTGGTGTCAGCCATGCTCGTTGCTGTAGGGACACCCCTGTTTCCACTGTCATCTGGGTGGACACAGCCAGGGGATATATCTGTGTAGGTTCATATACAGACATTTGTACATCTTCCCATGTTTATATCTGTACAAATGTTTCTGTCTAGCTACATATCCTAAAAACCCATGAGTTACACCAGTATTTCCTGTTTCACCATATTGTGTATCCCTTTATTTTCCTTTCCCCTGTTTCTAACTCACCCAGCATCATCCCCTTTACTCTTAGTATGTTTAGCCGTCTAATCAAGTTCTTTTATGTACCCAGTCTCCTGTTGACAGCCATCAGCCGGGCATGGACACCCTCCTCCTTAGTTTGGGTCTGGAACACACAGAGATTTATCAGATATATGACTTGCAAATACTTCCCCCAATTCTGTAGGTTGCCTTTTCATTCTGTTGATGGCTTCCATATAAATGTATTCTGTGAATTCATATTCAAATCAATATTCTTTAAACTGTAAGCTATGATGTGAAATTAGTGAGTCTCAGAATTTAATAAATGAATGAGAATTACATAGGAAATGACAGATGAGTGATTGCACAGAGGAAGCATATATATCATTTTGTGTAATTTCTGCTTCAGTTAAATAAATGTGTGAGCCTGTGTGAGAGAACGGATCACTATACAAAATGGTTTGTACTATTGCTCATGGTCAAAATAATTCAAAGCCACTGATTGAAAATATGATCAAACATTTCTATTAAACCACCTTAAATGAAACTTCCCAGAATATAAGCAGATGAATAACTATCGCACAGGGAGACAAATCTCACATCACAAATGTACCAAGAGCTACAAGCAAAGGCAGTTGAACTTGTTCCTCAGGGTTAATGGACTTGTACTGAGCATTGCCTATTAGGTATCGCTGGAAACAAATGCCCTTTCCCTCGACTGCTGACTCAGGCACATGTCACATTTCTGCCCCTGGACTGGCGCACTTGTGGTGTTTCTCACTGCCAGTGCAACCTGTGGAGTGAGCAAAAAGAATCTAAAGCAAACCAATTGTGTTCTGCAATAATAAAGCTGCCGCTAGGTGGACAGTCCCGATTCAGTTGTCCCTCGTGAGGAGCAAGGGTGCAGAACAGAGCT
This sequence comes from Antidorcas marsupialis, assembly GCA_006408585.1. NCBI lineage: Eukaryota > Metazoa > Chordata > Mammalia > Artiodactyla > Bovidae > Antidorcas > Antidorcas marsupialis. The sequence continues at coordinate 372,784 of SJYB01003780.1, forward strand.
CAGAAGACCTGGGTTTGGTGTGGCTTCTGCGGGCCCGCCAGGCTGGGCACCTCCCAGAGACCACTGACCTGGACCGTGATGTGCAGAGAATACACCTAGCAACACAGGCTTGAGGCTCCTGTCTTCTATCGCGCCTGCACGGGTCCTGAGGCTTCACTTTCTTGCCTGGGAGTGGGGTGGGCATCCTGCTCACGGTGACTATTCTTAGTAATGGGCCATGTCAGCTTCTGGAAGAAGGAATCCCTCTGGTTCCCTGCTCAGTTCTACCTGCCCTCTAGCTCCCTAAAGAGGCCCTCTTTGTGTGTGTAGTAAGGACTTAGGGTGGTATCCTTGGCTGCTGTCCATTTTTTTTTTTTAATTCCTTTTAGAGGATAGGTAGAGGGAGAGAATGTTACCATGCTTACAAATAGTTTTTGAAAAGATAAGGTGTTTGTTTTATTCAAAATGACAATGTGTGACTCCGATGTTTAAATTTCTCTTTTTAGAGTAGTTCTGTATTTACAGAAAAATTGCAAAAATAGTACAGAGAGTTCTTAAACATCGCACACCCCACACCTCTTATTGTGTGCCGTGCTCAGTGGCTCAGTCGCGTCTGACTCTTTGCAGCCCCACGCGCTGCAGCCCACCAGGCCCCTCTGTCCCTGGGATTCTCCAAGCAAGAATTCTGGAGGGGGTGGCCATGCCCTCCTCCAGGGGGGCTTCCTGACCCAGGGATCGAACCCAGGTCTCCTGCGTTGCAGGCGGATTCTTTACCGACTGAGCCACATCCTGTTATCCACATCACGTAACAGTGGGATGCATTGATCACGGTCAGTGAGCCACGCTGCCTGTTCAGGGAGGCCCACACTTGCTTCGCATTTCCTTGACTTTACCCTCCGGTCCTTTCCGCGCTCCAGCACCCCACCTGGGGCAGCACGTCACTCTTAGCTGCTGTGTCTCCTGAGGGTCCTCCTGGCTGGGACGGTGTCCTTGTTTCTGATGACCATGACGATTCTGAGGCATCCTGGTTGGCTGGACCTTTTGTATGATGCTCTTCACTTGGGATTTGTCTGATAGCATGGTGAGAATAGAGCTCCGGGTTCTGGGGAGGACGGCCCAAGCGGTAAAATGGCATCCACGTAGCTTAGACTGCTGGCCCGGGCCGCCTGCCCGGGGTGCGTCTGCCGGCTTCTCTGCAGTGAAGTTCCCCCTCTTCCCTGGTCTCTGCTCTGTGCTGCTGGAAGGGGCCTTGCTCAGACCTCAGTGTGAGGTGGGCAGCTCAGCTCTGCCTCCTGAAGGTGGGGAGTTTCTGCATAAACCACTCGGACAGAGGATCTGTCTAACCTCCCCCACTTCTCTATTTATTCAATTGTTTATTCACATGAATGAGGACTCATGGATATTTATCTTATGCTTGGGGCATCACAGATTTTTTAACTTGTGCAAATTCATCTGGCTGAGTTCCAGTCCCATCTTACCAGCTCAACTCCTGAGATGCCGTCCCACAAAACTGTAGTCACAGGGAACCCCTGTGGGTTCTCACACCTCTCTTCCCCTCACACACCTGCTTCCTCACCCAAAGGTCCTTGTCCACATGTCATAGCGGAATGCAGGGCAGGCTTTTTAAAAGTAATTTTGTTTATGTGATATTTATTATTTATTTGCCTGCACCAGATCTTAGTTGGAGCAAGCTGGATCTTTAGCTGTAGCATGCGAACCCTTAATGGTGGCGTGTGAGATTTAGTTCCCTAACCAGGAATCGAACCCAGGGCCCCCTGCCGTGGGTGCACAGAGTCTTAGCCAGTGGACCACCAGGGAAGGCCCTCAGCTCAGGGATTAAGATTGCCCGGATCCTGAGAGTCGATCTCTGCTTCCTTGGAAGTTTTTGTGTCTGCACTGGTGTTTCTCATGTCATTGGATATCTGTCTGCCTGTTTATCCCCCTAGTGAGGTTTCGAGGCCAGTGTGACACCAGCCGTTTCTTTCTCTCTTCTCCATCCTGGGGCACCCGGCTCCTGCCTGGCAGGGGAGAGGTTCTTAACAACACCCCTGAAAGATGAAGCAAGGACCGGGCTTCCCCGGTGGCTCAGCGGTAAAGCGTCCGCCAGCCAACCCGGGAGACAGAGGAGACTCGGGCTTGGTCCCTGGGATGGGAAGATGCCCTGGAGAAGGAAAGGGCTACTCGCTCCAGTATTCTGGCCTGAAAATCCCGTGGACAGAGGCGCCTGGCGGGCTGCAGCCCATGGGGCCACACGGACGCGACCGAGGGAGCGCGCAGACGAGGAAGGCGGCCCGGGAGCTGATGGGGACTCCGGAGCACCCTCTGAGTCCTTTTTGGGGGGAAACGGCGCCACAGGCCTGCGGTCCTTAGGGTGCGCCCTTGGAGTCGTCTTCCCCGCTTGTAACGACGTTTCCGCGCTGCTGGCCTCGGCTGCGGCACGCGGTCATCCGCGACGCTCAGGCGCCGGGGGCGGCTGCTGGGAGCGGGGCCCCGGGCTCCGCGAGGGCGGCGCGGCCGGCTCATGCGCACAGCCCGACCCTCCCAGCGGAGCGGCCCGCGGACCCGGCGCCCCGCCGCCTCCACGCGCAAGCGGGCTGCCCGTGGGCTGCCAAGTGGCCGGGAGAGCGTCCAAGTCAGCCCGCCCCCACCCCGACCAGACTGCGGATCTGACCGGTCTATGTTTATTAAAAAAGCAGCCACCGTTTCCTTGCCAAAAGAGGATGCTTTTTTCCCCCACTGAAACTTAATGAAATAACTGTTACATCATATACATTCATTTCCTCAAGAACATGTGTCAGACGATCAAATCAGTGAAGGAAAATTCTCATCTTTTTTTGCTCTTTGAAATTAACAGGGAGTTTGGTTCCAAGTTAAGTGAGTTCGTAGCGCCATCTAGTGCTTCAAAACGGAATGTCGGCGCAGCGGCGGAGAAATTTTAAATCTGGTTATTTTCCTGGGCTGTCAACAACATCCTCACAGCCGCTTGCCTGATTCAGACTAGCGTTCTCCAGTTTTAGGATAATTATTCACAACTGACTGGGGATTGGTATTTTATCACAGTTTCTAGTGAGTAAGCAGTGATTAAGGTTCATTTGAAAAGAATCTCCCATAAATAAATAAACACAACCGGTGATCCAAAATCACTGCGCATGGTGACTGCAGCCGTGAAATTAAAGACAATTGCNTAAGCAGTGATTAAGGTTCATTTGAAAAGAATCTCCCATAAATAAATAAACACAACCGGTGATCCAAAATCACTGCGCATGGTGACTGCAGCCGTGAAATTAAAGGAAAGCTATGACCAACCTAGACAGCATATTAAAAAGCAGAGACATTACTTTGCCAACAAAGGTCCGTCTAGTCAAAGCTATGGTGTTTCCTGTGGTCATGTATGGTGAGAGTTGGACTGTGAAGAAAGCTGAGCACCAAAGAATTGATGCTTCTGAACTGTGGTGTTGCAGAAGACTCTTGAGAGTCCCTCAGACTGCAAGGAGATCCAACCAGTCCATTCTAAAGGAGATCATTCTCAAGTGTTCGTTGGAAGGACTGATGTTGAAGCTGAAACTCCAGTCCTCTGGCCAGCTCATGCGAGGAACTGACTCATTTGAAAAGATCCTGATGCTGGGAAAGACTGAGGGCAGGAGGAGAAGGGGATGACAGAGGGTGAGATGGTTGGATGGCATCACTGACTCGATGGACACGAATTTGAGCAATCTCTGGGAGTTGGTGATGGACTAGAAAGCCTGGAATGCTGCAGTCCATGGGGTCTCGAAGAGTTGGACACGACTGAGTGACTGGACTGAACTGAACTGAACCGATACAGAACCAGAGACCCAGGCCCCTTTTCTTTCCTGAGTATTAGGGCATGAGGTGGGCTTCCCGGTGGCTCAGATGGTAAAGAATTCACCTGCAATGCAGGGGACCTGGATTCGATCCCTGGGGTGGGAAAATCCTCTGGAGAAGGGCATGGCAACCCACTCCAGTGTTCTTGCCTGGAGGATCCCATTGACAGAGGAGCCTGGTGGGCTACAGTCCATGGGATCACAAAGAGTCAGATATGACTGAGTGACTAACACGCAGACACACACAGACACACATAAGCATGAGATGAACCCACAAGTCAAAACCCAGAGTAACGCAGCAGACATGTGATGAGAACCGCAACCTTAAATTAAGTCTCCTCCCCTGCCCCCAACAGAGTGAATTAAAATAGACGGATCTGGGGACAGGTGTTGTTTTATTCCATACACTTCTGACACTATATAGTCTCTGAAAGGAAGATATTCACTTCACTGGAGAGGAGAAGCAAATTACTTTTCTCGGCTTCAAGGAACCCGGTAAACCTCTGCTCAGCAAATGATTTCTGCTTGTGTTCCCTTCCCTTCCTACAAAAACCGTGTGAATTTTGAAGATACTTTGAATTGGGAATCGTTTCTGATCAAGGCACAAGCATGACCTATTTGCACATATTATTTCTTGCTTTTCTGCACGTGATGGTTCTAGAGGCACCTGGACGTGTTATTCCCTGTTGAGTAGCCCCGTGTTGCATGACCCACGGGGCTGGCGAGCAAAGCCTGGTGCTCCACGCCTGTGGCTGCACGCGCCTTAGTCCCCTTCGCTCACTGGGGTTTGAAATGGGACGAAACTAAGCAAAGGAAGGAAGAATCATGGGTGCTGGACAGGGAGAGCGGCTGTCATTTAGTCGCTAAGTCACGTCTGACTCTGCAACCCCGCACGATGTACCCCACCAGGCTCCTCTGCCCATGGAATTCCCAGGCAAGAACACTTGGATGGGTTACCATTTCCTTCTCCAGGGAGACTGCAGGCAAGAGACGCAGGCTGGGCAAGGTCATGCAGTACCGTATAAGCTTTGTAACCCGTAAGTTATACTGTTTTTTTCTGTAGTTCGGGGGGAAAGAGAGTATTTAACAGCTTTCTCAGATAACTGTGGCTACTCTTCTTTGATGCAGCACCCAAACCCAACAAATAGCCCTTTCTTAAAGGTTTGTTACAACGTGGGATTTGAAGATACATCAGGGAACTTTTCGTATAAGGTTACATTAAAATTGTTGTATGCATTTTTGTTGTTTATTAATTTTTATTAGAGTGCAGCTGCCTTACGATGTTGTGTTAGCTCCCACAGTACAGCAAAGTGAACCAGCTAGATGCAGACACATCCCCTCATTTCTGGATTCCTCCCCACTTAGGCGACCACATAGCACTGAGTGGAGTTCCCTGAGCCACACAGTGGGGGGCTTCCTTCATAGCTCAATGGGCAGAGTCTGCCTGCAATGCAGGGGACCCAGGTTCGATTCCTGGATTGGGGAGATCCCCTGGAGAAGGAAATGGAAGCCCCCTCCAGTATTCTTGACTGGAGAATCCCATGGACAGAGAAGCCTGGCAAGCTATAGTCTACAGGGCTGCAAGAGTCGGACACGACTGAGCAACTAAGCACAGCAACAGCTATCTGTACATGTCTATATATTGTGTGTGTATATATATCTATCAGTCCAACTCTCCCAATTTAATCAAGCCGTGCCTTTTAAAGAATGGGAAAATAATTATAAATATTGTAAGCACTTCCCACCGTGATGACATATTCTCACGTAGAAGTTTAATTCATGACCCAACACTTAATGCAAATTGCTGACATAAAGAATNAAAGAATGGGAAAATAATTATAAATATTGTAAGCACTTCCCACCGTGATGACATATTCTCACGTAGAAGTTTAATTCATGACCCAACACTTAATGCAAATTGCTGACATAAAGAATGGATGGAAATTCACTCAGGAGTTCGCTCAGCACAGTAACTATCATCCTATCTATGCCAGCTGCTTACACACAACCAATGTGTTTCTTTGTGTGTGTTTTTTTTTTTTGCTTGTTCGTATCCATTCTGATTCATTTTGGATCATTCGCTTTGGAGTGTTAGTATTGCTAGAGCGGCAAGGTTGTCTTTTGCAAATAATTTGCAGTTAAAAACGCTTAAAACTGTTAATTTTTAAAAACGTGATGATAAAGCTTTGTTTTCAGTCGTGCTCCGTGGACCTACCGTCTGTCATACAGCGTGAAGTACCTCAGAAGGAGAGAAACAAATGTGTGTAAACACATCCATGTGGAATGTGGAGGAACGGTAAGGGCGAGCCCTGGTTTGTAGGGCAGGAATGGAGACATAGATGCGGAGACTGGACACGTGGCTGGGGTGGGAGAAGGGGGGAGAACTGGGAGACTGAGACCCATGTATACACCGCGTGTAAGAGTGACAGCCAGCGGGGCGCTGCTGCAGAGCACAGGCGCTCAGCTCGTGCTCTGGGGGGACTAGAGGGGGGTGCGGATGGAGGGCCCCGCGAGGAGGGGGATGGACGTGTGCATACAGCTGACTCTCACTGCTGTGCAGCAGAAACTAACGCACCCTGTCAAGCAATTGGCCTTCAATTAAAAAAAGGAAGAAAAGCTTTTTAAAAAGGAGTTTTCTTAGTCTCAGGAATGCTCCAGTCATTTCCCTCCGCCACCCCCCACCCCCAAACTCCCCATCTAGGAGAAAACCCAGGCCCACTGCAGGACTGTCCCTGAGGATGGAGGAGAGGCTTCCGTACTGAAATATTGATGACTTCGGCGCCGCTTTCCCGGCTCATCCCCGCTCACTGTGAGGACTCGCCCTGCCCCTGGGCTGGAAGCAGCAGGGAGCAGGCTGGCAGCTGGCCCCCCTCGGCTAGCAACTTCAGTGCTCCTCGCCCCTGGCAAAGAACGGCGCCAGGGAGCAAGGAAACATATAGCTGCAAAGCGGTGAAATGTGCCCAGTGTGCCAGTCTGCACACTTCTCTGCAATCCAGGGAGCTGTGGGCATGACGGCCAGCTCTGTCCACCTCCCTGGCTTTGAAGGAAAGTGTCCGGTTCCAGGCCATTCTCTCGGGGAGGCTGGGGGGTGGTCCTGTAGGCATTTGGAGGAAGACTGGGGAAAGAAGGATTTTTGTTATACCTTTTTTCTTAAAAAAAAAAAAAACAAACCAACAACAAATCAACAATTGATTTATCCCACACACAATGCATGCAAAGGAAAAAGCCTTTGGGAATCGGCTCTGAAAGGAGCTGGCAGCTCGATGCGAGACGGTCACTGGGGCCGAGTTGACTGTTTGTCGTCCTCCCGGAAAACCGTCCTTTGCCTGTGCTCTTGAGTTTGGTGGCACAAACATATTCCATTTCCTTCTCCACCCGGCCCTCCTGCCTGGAGTGTGGCCTTGGCCATGACCTTGACCTTGGCTGTGGTGCAAACTCACCTTCACCAGCCTGGGCCACAGTGCCTCGGCTATACCAGCAGAAAAAGGGAGTCGATTCCAATTAGTTCCAGCCACCAAAACAAATTAGACAGAACTTGCAATTCAGAAAGAATGAACACAAGAATAATCTCTGTATGCCTCTCGTGGAGAAAAAAGCTGAGTCATTTTAAGCTGTGTTTTCCTGCTTTCCTAAAACTGTCAGCCTTCTGCCTTGTCTCCCCTTTCACCGGCGCTTTACTAAAGACTGGCACTGGCACTGAACACTTAAAACCTTAAATTAATTAAATCCAATTAATTTTTAAATTTTTAAATTAATTAAATTCAATTAATTTTTTAATTTTTAAATTAATTAAATTCGATTAATTAAAAAAATTGGAGTATAGTTACTGGAGTATAGATGTTTGGATGGCATCACTGACTCAATGGACACGAGTTTGAGCAAGCTCCCGGAGTCGGCGATGGACAGGGAAGCCTGGCGTGCTGCAGTCCATGGGGTCACAAAGAGTCAGACACGACTGAGCGACTAAACTGAACTGCACTGGTTGCTGCTTCACACTGTTGTGTCAGTTTCTGCTGCGTGGCAAAGTGAGTCGATCGAATACGTGTGTGTGTCTGTATATATATGCCCTCTTTTTCGGGTTTCCTTCCCATCTAGGTCACCACAGAACCAACTGGAGTTCCCTGTGGCACTGAAAATTATAAACTGGATTATATTTTTGTCCTTCTGGCCTCTGCGGGTCGATTCTGGAAATGCTTCTTCTTATCAGCTAGAGGAGAGCACAGATCCCCCATGCAATGGCTACTGGATAGCTCTTTGTTGAATGAGTGAATTTACAAAATACCCCAGCGATATCATGAAGAGACTTCCTGAAATTAAATGAAGGTGAGGACAGTGAAGGATCATGTTCCATGCTGATCAAATATAAATGTGAAGTGTCAGATATGCATAGGCAAATGCATGATTTGTGGAAGTATTAACATGAATGCCCAACAGAGTTTTATTTCCTGTCAGGCTATCTCTTCTTCCTTAATTATATTTTAGTTTTTCTGTAAACCATCCAAAATGGTCAACTCTCTATGCTTTAAAAATAGTTTTTTATTGTTTTCCTTCTATCGAATGAAAATCCATTTCTAGAATAGCTAAAATAATTTTTTCAAAGGAAATTGAAAATTAGCATTCATTCTGACCTAACTATATTCAAGAAAATTTTGTGTGAGCTTGTGTTGCTTATATGCAAATGGTTGTGTATTGATTAAACAGCAAATTCAAGTGAATTAATACAACCTGCTTTAATTATAGCTGCTGTAGGTATAAGAATTGTTGAATGATATAAAGCAGGAAATTGTGTTTTACCCCTTCCTTAACCTCCCTCCTTCCTTTCTAATTTCTCTCTCTCTCTAGGTTGGTACTAAGAGATTTATGGGGAAAGCATTAACCCAGAAGTTGTTCTTTTCCTATTAAAATTCGTGGCTGTATATAAAATCCTGTTTAAATAGTAGAATGTGAAAAAATAATTATAAATGTCTGTTTGTAAGACTGGGCTATATTTTTAGGTTCTCACAAATGCACAGATCTCTGCAGTAGTACCTAGAAAAGCAAAAATGAAAAGCTCAAGCTATGAAAATACCATCGCTGAAGAGCCCCGCGAATAGCTGACTGTAAGATGGACAGCGTTTTGAAATGGATGCATCTAAGCAAAGAAGGCAAAGTGTCCCACCGAGATGAAACAAGTCGATTAGCACAAAACACGGAAGAACAGAACGCGTGTGTCATTGCTCTCTCTCTTTCACACACACAGAGGTGACAAAAAGAGGAAATGGGCAGGAAGACCAAAACATTTTGCTTAAATACATCTGGCTAAGAAGTGCTTCACTTCCTTGAGGAAGGCTTGGGGTGTCTAAGATGAAAACTACAAGGTAATTGTATCCAGGCAGTTCTTTAGAAAACAGTTACTTTTTAGTTGGCCTGCAAACATACACTTAAGCTGCTGCTGCTGCTGCTGCTAAGTCGCTTCAGTTGTGTCCGACTCTGTGCGACCCCATGGACTGCAGCCCACCAGGCTCCCCCGTCCCTGGGATTCTCCAGGCAAGAACACGGGAGCGGCTTGCCATTTCCTTCTCCAATGCATGAAAGGGAAAAGTGAAAGTGAAGTCGTTCAGTCATGTCTGACTCTTCGCGACCTCATGGACTGCAGCCTACCAGGCTCCTCCGTCCATGGGATTTTCCAGGCGAGAGCACTGGAGTGGGGCGCCATTGCCTTCTCCGTATACTTAAGCTACCATGTAGTAAACATTTCACTCTGTGAATTAAGTTGTTCTAGACAAAACCGTTTCTTAATTTATCAGACAGCAAAAAGTTAGAGGCTAGGTATAATGTTCAGAAATGGCTTGCATCCCAGTCGGACACAACTGGTAATTTAAGACAAAATTCTTGCAATCCACAAGGGAAGCCAGTTAACCAGCACCACCCAGTGGTTCCACAGTGTGGTTCCACAACGCAGTGTGTGCCTGGATGCCCGTCACTCGCACTTCTTTCTTTCTTATTTTTAAATTTTGGCTTCACTGCATCTTCGTTGCAGTAGATGGGCTCTCTAGTTTCTGTGCTTGGGCTTACTGTTCCATCACACGTGAGATCTTAGTTCTTAGTTCACTAACCAGGGACTGAATCTACGGCCCCTGCATTGGAAGGCAGATTCTCAGCCACTGGAGCACCAGGGAAGCCCCTCACCGCCATTTCTTCTGTCTTTGCCTTTTTTCTATCTCCTTCTTATCTACATTAGCCCTCTCTCTCCATCATCATCTTCTGTTTCCAACCCTTGCCCTGCCTTGACTGGTCTTTCTCATCATTCATGTATTACCAATATGAGGCAAATTACTCAGCGTTTGAGGAGCTGTGTTCCCTGGCATCCACCTTATACTTACTTTCCTTTCTCCCATTCTTTGATAGCATCCCATTTTTTTTTTAAAGGATTATTGAAGTAAGGTTGATTTACAGCGCTGCGTTAATCTCTGCTGCGCAGCGCAGTGATTCGGCTTCACATATATGAGCAGCCTTCTTCCATACTCCTTTCCATTATGATTCGTCTCAAGATATTGACTGTGGCTCCCTGTGCGGCGCAGCGGGGCCTTGTTGCTTCTCCGTTCTATGCGGAGCAGCTTGCGTCTGCTCACCTGAATCCCCTCCTCCCTGCCACATGGCCACCATGAGTCTGTTCGTCTGCGCCGGTTGCATCACGCACAGATGCCACTTTTAAAATTCCACGTATAAGTGATGCCTTTGTGGAGTATCTCTTCTCTCCGTCACGCCAGGGCCTCTCTTAGCCATCTTACTATTTCTTCCACAGACATTCAGTCTTGCAGAGAAGGAGGAACGCCAGCTTTGATGGTAGAAAGACATGATCTGGGAGGATAACTTATTCCCCGCTAATTGTGAAGCCGTGATCTGGTTCCTCGCTTTTCTCATCCATAAAATGAGGAATCCTGTAATTTGGCTTCAAAACTAAATCAGGAAGTGCATGATGCTGGAACTGGTGTCCAGTAGAAAGTTCCGGGTCAATACTGGTGCCTTTCTTGCAAAAGCACCCCACCGCACGATGTTTTGTCGACTCTCAGAGCCAAGGTAATTGTACGAATATCGTTCATTATTCATTGAAATCCAATAACTGGTAGGGAGAAAAAAACAAGCAAGAGTGTGGATTGTGAACTTTGTGGGTAGACATTCTCTGTTACAAAAATAAAGAAGCACTTTAGATCAGCTCTGAGAGGACAGTTTAAAGGAATATGGTAGTTAGGGAAGGATTAGGGAATCCTTGTAAATGGTGACTTACCCTGGGTATAAGAAAAACTGCAGCCAAGTACCCAGATTCAGGAGAGCATTAGTGACTATACATGTAGATGGTCTTCATCGTGGTCCCAGCACAGAGCTCCTAAGGCTCTTAGGACTTCCTAAGGGATAAAGGTTAACAAGGCCGTCTTTGTTATGGTAATGAAGTAACTTGTGGAAGGGCCCTGGATCTCTAAGGATGGGGTCTGATCACTAGGGGAGCTAACCCTGTGATTAGAGGGTTGGAAACTTCAGTCCTCACCTCTCACCCCCGCTTCTGGGGAGGGGGAAACAGGCTGGAGATTGGACCAAATGACCAGTAATTGAATCAATCCTATGTAATGACACCCCATCAACTCCCCAGAAGGCAGATTCTGAGAGCTCCCTGGGTGGTGCAGGGAGGGCGAAGCGTAGACAGCACAGGAGCCCCATGCCCTGTGCCCACTTCTCACCTTGGGCATCTCTGCTTCCTAGCTCTTCCTGCCACTGTTCAGTTGCTAAGCTGTGTTCAACTCTTTGCAGCCCCGTGGACTGCAGCACGCCCGGCTTCCCTGTCCTTCACCTTCTCCCGGAGCTTACTCAAACTCACGTCCATTGAGTGGGTGATGCCATCCAACCGTCTCATCCTCTGCCATCCCCTTCTCCTCCCACCTTCAATCTTTCCCAGCATCAAGGTCTTTTCCAATGAGCCAGCTCTTTGCACCAGGTGGCCAGACTGTTAGAGCTTCAGCTTCAGCATCAATCCTTCCAGTGAATAGTCAGGGTTGATTTGCTTTAGGATGGACTGGTTGGATCTCCTTGCAGTCCAAGGACTCTCAAGAGTCTTCTCCAACACCACAGTTCAAAAGCTTCAATTCTTCAGTGCTCAGCTTTGTTTATAGTCCAACTCTCACATCCATACATGACTACTGGGAAAATCATAGCTTTGACTAGATGGACCTCTGTTGGCAAAGTAAAGTCTCTGCTTTTTAATATGTTGTCTAGGTTTATCATAGCTTTTCTTCCAAAAAGCAAGCATCTTTTAATTTTGTGGCTGCAGTCACCATCGCACTGAGCTCTTCCTGAGTTATATCCTTTTATAATAAACTGAATCTAGTGAAGAAATTGCTTCTCTGAGAGCCATGACCTGCTCTAGCAAATTAACAGAACCCAAGGAGAGGGAGGCGGGACTCTCTAGGCTGCAGTGAGCAGCTCAGAAGCACAGGTGACCTTCTGGACTGGGGACAGAGCCTGAAGCGGAGGCTGGGGGAGGGTTTGGAGGAGGAGGAGGAGGAGGAGAAGGACCCTCACTGCTTTGCAGAGGCTGAGGTCATGTCAGACGACACACTCATCTCTAATTGCTTTTGAAACTCCAGTACTTTGGCCACTTCGTGCAAAGAGTTGACTCATTGGAAAAGACTCTGATGCTGGGAGGGATTGGGGGTAGAAGGAGAAGGGGATGACAGAGGATGAGATGGCTGGATGGCATCACGGACTCGATGGACGTGAGTCTGAGGGAACTCCGGGAGATGGTGATGGACAAGGAGGCCTGGCGTGCTGCGGTTCATGGGGTCGCGAAGAGTCAGACACGACTGAGGGACTGAGCTGAACTGAAACACAAAGTATTCTCAGTAGGAATTTGAAGGTGTTACATGAAATGATGTCTCTTACATCTGTGTAACATTCAGTAGAACGTGATGATAATGTGATTAAAAATTACTCTCTTTAAATATTAAAACGTACATTGCTACCTTCTGAAATATTCAAAGGACCTAGGTATTTCCAGTGAATGAGCTGACCTATAGAAGAAAGCCCTCCCGGAAATAAAACCTAAATTTACAGTGTGATTTGAGCCACTTGTAGTGATCCTTGTCTTGTAGAGGTCTTTCCCCTATTTCCCAAGGTGTAGACTGTTTCTACTCTGAGTCTGAATTAACCCAGGGATTTAATTGTATGTAAGAGTTTGAATCGGGAATCCCCAGGTGGTCCAGTGGCAAGGACTCCTCCCTCTCACTGTGGAGGGCATGGGTTCAGTCCCTAGCCAGGGAACAAAGATCCTGCAAGCCATATGGCGCAGGCAAAAAAAGGAAAAAAAAAAACCAAAAAACCACCTTACAACCTAATTGGAGGATTGAACACACATGTGAGCACACACCCTTGCAATTTAATGGCATATAGTTTAATAAGTTGCCAACATGACTCCAGGACATGTGTGGATAATAACACTTGATTTACTCAGACATAAATTCATATTGGCATGAATTCATGTGGTCAAAGCACCATTCTGATGGAGCATCCCCTTCCTGGTTTCCCTGTTCTGTGGTCTAGCTGCTAAGTTGCTTCCGTCGTGTCCGACTCTGTGTGACCCCATAGATGGCAGCCCACCAGGCTCCCCCATCCCTGGGACTCTCTAGACAAGAACACTGGAATGGGTTGCCATTTCCTTCTAGTCTGTGGACTAGACTCTTGGCTAAAGTCTTAATGAGTGAGGCCCGTGTATTTTGGGTGTGCATGCACGCTCAGTTCTGTCTGACTCATTTCGACCCTGTGGGCTGCAGCCCGCCAGGCTCCTCTGTCCGTGGGATTCTCCAGACAAGAAAACAGGCGTGGGTTGCCATGCCCTCCTCCAGGGGATCTTCCCAACTCAGGGATCAGACCCTCATCTCCTGTGTCTGCCGAATTGCAGGTGGATTCTTTACTGCTAAGTCACCGGGGCAGCCTCTCTGTTTCAGGCATCGATCTTTAAATGGAGCACTTGACATAAAGACAATCCAAAATATTAGTCCAGTTCAGTTCAGTTCAGTCGCTCAGTCATGTCCGACTCTCTGCGACCCCATGAATCGCAGCACGCCAGGCCTCCCTGTCCATCACCAACTCCCGGAGTTCACTCAGACTCATGTCCATTGAGTCCGTGATGCCATCCAGCCATCTCATCCTCGGTCGTCCCCTTCTCCTGCTCCCAATCCCTCCCAGCATCAGAGTCTCTTCCAATGAGTCAACACTTCTCATGAGGTGGCCAAAGTACTGGAGTTTCAGCTTTAGCATTATTCCTTCCAAAGAAATCCCAGGGTTGATCTTCTTCAGAATGGACTGGTTGGATCTCCTTGCAGTCCAAGGGACTCTCAAGAGTCTTCTCCAACAACACAGTTCAAAAGCATCAATTAGGAGTCCCATATTGTGAACTCAAATTTACAGAGCTTACCAAGCAGCTAATTTAAAAAACAAATAAATGTATTCAATAAACAAATGTACACAGCCCTGGTTCAGGGGCACTTTCTCTGCCCTAATAATAGTGGAAGAGCTTCCTTTTAGATCTTTGATCAGAATTCTCATTCTAGACTACTTCACCTCCTGCGCCCCATGGGTCATGGTTTAGACCAGGGACACTGGAGCTGGGCAGCCGGGCTTTGCACAGGCCTCTAAACTGACTTCTTAGCTGCGAATCTGTGGACAAGTTGCTAGGTCTGTCAGGCTGCAGCTTCATTCTGCAGAATGGAGAAGCTTGTGTCATCCCACTGCAGTGGGATGAGTGAGGGTCTCCTAAAAGATAAATCCACACCCTAGTCTCTGGAACCAATGAATGTTAACTTAAGCTGAAAATGGATCCTTATGGGTGCCATTTGCTTAAGGACTCTGAGATAAGATCCTTCTGGATGGGGCCCTAAATCCAATGACAAGTGCTTAAAAGAAACAGGAGGGAAAAAAGGGATGTGAAGCAGGAGGCAGAGGGAGAAGGCGGCCACAAGCCGAGGAGGCTGCCGCACCCCAAGGCTGCCCCTGGCCAGGTGCGTTGTCTCCTGCCGTCCACAGGCCCGGCCGAAACCCGGATCTCAGCCGTCTGGGCTCCAGAGCTGTGAGAGAACGTGTTTCTGTTCGCGTCAGTTTGTGGCTGTTTGTGTCAAGAATCCACCTGTGATTTGAAACCTGGGAGGATGAGATTCTCTGGTCCAGATCTGAGCTGGAGCATTGCCCTTCATGCCTCTAACTTCTCAACCTTGACCTTCCTTGGGGGAACTCCTGACTTTTTACTCTTCAATGCTTGATAACCTGGGCACAAAATGATTGATACCAGTTCATCCAGGTGTCCTTTTCTCCTGATATCAGGCCTGAGACGCCCCTTCTCTTGGTCTTTTATTCCAGTTGGTGGGCTACACTGTAGCTGGTTTTCTGAAGTTACACCTGTGTGCAGAATGCAGTAAGTCCCCTGTAGACAAACGAGTTCTGCTCCAAGAGCGCGTCTGTAAGTCCATTGGGCTCGTCAGTCCGACAAAGTCCCCCAGGCACCCAACTAACACAGTCAACTATATGGTACTGAACTGTGAAAGGTTTATGACACTTTTCACACAAATAGTACTTGAAAATCAAACACAGAGAATAAAGAAAGCACTTTGTAGCGTACAGTACAGGACCTTGAAGAGTACAGTGGTACAGAGAGAGCAACGGCTGGCACACAGGGGCTGGCATCGAGTAGACAGACAAGAAGGGTCCCTGACTGCAGGAGGGAGAGGAGGAGGGGGACGGGAGAGCCGAAGGGTCGCTGGCGATCAGAGACGGAGGGCAGGCTGCGATGTCACTCGTGTCCGACGTCGACGGAATGCAGTTGGCATTTCGAAAGCTGGCCTCTTAAAGGTTTGTGTGTAGGGGACTTACTGTATAGGTAATCTCTGGAAAGTACTTCAACAGTTCTCAGCACAGGCTGCTGCTGCTGCTGCTGCTAAGTCGCTTCAGTCGTGTCCGACTCTGTGCGACCCCATAGACGGCAGCCCACCAGGCTCTCCATCCCTGGCATTCTCCAGGCAAGAACACTGGAGTGGGTTGCCATTTCCTTCTCCAATGCATGAAAGTGAAAAGTGAAGTTGCTCAATCATGTCCAACTCTTCATGACCCCACGGACTGCAGTCTACCAGGCTCCTCCGCCCATGGGATTTTCCAGTCCATTAGCGTGACTTCCGATCTCACTCTCCAATTTTGATTCTTGTTCGGTCATTTCTTGTTGGATATTTTCACCTACTTATTTTGAGATATTTCACTCTCAGTATGCGTAAAATAAAACTGTGTTATCTTCCTCAAAAGTTCTATTTTAAAATTCCCCTTTCACTTATCATTGCACTATTTTCTTATTCAAGCTTCTTCTTAGTCATCTTTAACTTCTTTTTCTGTTTGTTTGTTTGTGGCGCTTTATTTAACTACGTTACTTTGTTTGTGGGCTTCCCAGGTGGTTCAATGGTAAAGAATCTGTCTGCCAAGCAGCAAACCTGGGTACCATCTCTGGGTCGGGAAGATCCCCTGGACAAGGGAATGGCAACCCACTCCAGTATTCTTGCCTGGGAAATCCCATGGACAGAGGAGCCTGGTGGGATACACTCCATGGGGTTGAAAAGGGTCAGATTGGGTCAATTTTAACGACGAAAACACCAAGAACAAAACTAAAAACCTTTGTTTGATATTAAGCTTTCCTCGTAAATTTCCTTGACTTTCTCAGCATCAACACCTGTTGATGCCCACATGGTAATCTGCATATCTTTTTCTTTTATTAATTGAGTTATAGCTTTTGTGTTTATTTGTTTTGTGGCCTGTGGGTTCTTAGCTCCCTGGCCAGGGATTCACTGAACCTGTGTTCTCTGTGGTGGAAGCTTGGAGAGTTAAACCACCAAACCATCAAGAATATCCCTAAATAGAGGTATAGTTGTTTGCAATATTGTGTTGGTTTCAGATGATCTTTAAGTTATCTGTAACATGACTAATGGCCTATTAAAGCCATGTAATATTATTCAAAATTCTTCAGTTTGCCCCCCAAACCCAGCCTAATTCTGATTCACAATTTTGCATATTAAGAGTATTAAGACAAGTATTATCTGAATGTAAGATTTTTCTCCACTCTGTATTTAGAGTTCAGACATCTGAAAATAAATATTTCTTAAATACTGTTTTTGTTCATATTATCCTTCCACTAAAAATTATAACCGCACTTACCTAACAATAGAAAGTAACAAAATCCCACAAAGCACACATAAAATAATTGTCAAAATTATGGTACAAATGAGAAACAGTTTCAGCTTTGTGCAGTTCTAATATCTTTGAATTCCTGCTCCAGTGTTTTATTTTAGCTTCAATACTTGTTGCCATTTGCAAATTTGAATGCAAATAAATTCAAAGAAACTATTATTAAATGATAAACACTAGAAAGTTTTTCATGTTCAATTTTTGTTTTCTAATATGTAGCCTTTTTAAAAGATTAGCTTATCAAAAATTACTATATTATCCCTTATAATTGTCACAGAATAATATTGGTTTTGGGGGATCATGTTTATTTGCATCTTTGCAATTTGACACAGTATCAAGAAATATTTGGGATGAGATAGAAAACCGGGGAATTTTTACTCTAAAATGACCTTATTAGAAAAGAAATTCTCTTGAAAATAGTAAATATCACTTTTAATTGGAAAAAGTTCAGCTTCTACCTTTTACCCTCTATAATGTTATTTTTTCTCCTTTTTTTTCTTTCTTTCATTAGGACAATATCAGAAGACTCTTGAGAGTCCCTTGGACTGCAAGGAGATCCAACCAGTCCATCCTAAAGGAGATCAGCCTCGGGTGTTCTTTGGAAGGAATGATGCTAAAGCTGAAACTCCAGTACTTTGGCCACCTCATGTGAAGAGCTGACTCATTGGAAAAGACTCTGATGCTGGGAGGGATTGTGGGCAGGAGGAGAAGGGGATGACAGAGGATGAGATGGCTGGATGGCATTACCGACTCGATGGATGTGGGTTTGAGTGAACTCTGGGAGTTGGTGATGGACAGGGAGGCTTGGCGTGCTGCAATTCATGGGGCTGCAAAGAGTCGGACACGACTGAGCGACTGAACTGAAACTGAACTGAACTGATACTAACGGCCCATATTATTTAATAATTTACCTTCTCGGGCCACTCTCTCGGAAATATGTGGGAGACTGATTGATCCTAGCAATTGGGAGAGCAACGGGCAAATCATTTCTGATTCTGAAATCTATCAGGCCTGGCATGCTACGATTCATGGGGTCGCAAAGAGTCGGACACGACTGAGTGACTCAGTAAGAGTTTCAATATTGATGAGTCACGAATCTGGGTTCAGATTTTCTTGGTTCTTCCTCCCTTCTGTGCAGGCCGAGTCCTGAGGGATTCAGGGTAATTGACAGGAAGGAGGAAAGACCCTGTGGATGATGGAGCATCCTGGGGAGACAGAGCTCCGCTGAGACCAAGGCCCCGGCAGGAAGGCAGGGTCTGTAAGCATGGAGGAGCATTTCAACAGCCCTTATTCTGGACTGCGGAGCCCAGGGGCCAGCCAGCTCCTCTCTTAGACTTCAAAAGCCCAGGACTGAGGAAATTCAGCGGTGGTGGTGCGGGTGTACTCCCTCAGTCGTGTCCAACTCTTTTCGACCCCGTGGATGTGTAGCCCGCAACGTTCCTCTGTCCGTGGGATTCTCCAGGCAAGGATACTGGAGTGGGTTGCCCTTTCCTCCTCCAGGGGGTCGTCCTGACTTAGGGAATGAACCTGAGTCTCCTGTATTACAGGTGGATTCTTAACCCCTGAGCCCTCAGGGAAACCCTAAAACCCATTCACATACGGCTATTATCAGTTATAAGGTAAGGATGTGGATGGACATTTGGCAGCTGGGGTGCAGGTCTGAGAATGTAGAAAATTTATCACTGTCTGGCACACGTGGGGACCCAGGAGGCAAAGTACTGAGCGGAAGGAGGTCTGGAAAAGAGGGGAAGGATCTGGAAGAATTCCCTGAAGGGTCCGGTGGTTCGGGATCTGTGCTCCCACTGCAGAGGGCTGAGTGCAGTCCTCCGTGGGGAACTAAGATCCCAAAAGCCTCCGGGGGAAAAACGGAGAGAGAGGAGGAAGGAGCAAGGGCCCCGGGGAAGCATTGGTGCAGAGCCCAGTAGCAGACTGTAGGTAAGCTTCCAGGAAGAAAAGCAAGGACTCTCCTGGGACTAGGAGTGGGGCAGGTTGTGGTCCGTGGGCTGCTGTGCGAACCTGAATGTTTGGGGATGGAGAGCAGACATCACAGCATTTCCCTG
>SJYB01003780.1:400551-417729 GCA_006408585.1 Antidorcas marsupialis
AGGAGGAGAAGGGGACGACAGAGGATGAGATGGCTGGATGGCATCACCGACTCGATGGATGTGGGTTTGAGTGAACTCTGGGAGTTGGTGATGGACAGGGAGGCCTGGCGTGCTGCAATTCATGGGGCTGCAAAGAGTCAGACACGACTGAGCGACTGAACTGAAACTGAACTGAACTGATACTAACGGCCCATATTATTTAATAATTTACCTTCTCGGGCCACTCTCTCGGAAATATGTGGGAGACTGATTGATCCTAGCAATTGGGAGAGCAACGGGCAAATCATTTCTGATTCTGAAATCTATCAGGCCATGAGAGATTTCAGTAGTAGACGCTCAACCACAACTATAATAGTTTCCTGAATTATCCCTAACTAATGCCAAAGACTCCTTGGAAGAAAAGTTATGACCAGCCTATATAGCATATTAAAAAGCAAAGACGTTACTTTGCCAACAAAGGTCCATCTAGTCAAGGCTATGGTTTTTCCAGTGGTCATGTATGGATGGACATGGGTTTGGGTGAACTCTGGGAGTTGGTGATGGACAGGGAGGCCTGGCATGCTGCGATTCATGGGGTCGCAAAGAGTCGGACACGACTGAGTGACTCAGTAAGAGTTTCAATATTGATGAGTCATGAATCTGGGTTCAGATTTTCTTGGTTCTTCCTCCCTTCTGTGCCGGCCGAGTCCTGAGGGATTCAGGGTAATTGACAGGAAGGAGGAAAGACCCTGTGGATGATGGAGCTTCCTGGGGAGACAGAGCTCCGCTGAGACCAAGGCCCCGGCAGGAAGGCAGGGTCTGTAAGCATGGAGGAGCATTTCAACAGCCCTTATTCTGGACTGCGGAGCCCAGGGGCCAGCCAGTCCCNCCTGGGGAGACAGAGCTCCGCTGAGACCAAGGCCCCGGCAGGAAGGCAGGGTCTGTAAGCATGGAGGAGCATTTCAACAGCCCTTATTCTGGACTGCGGAGCCCAGGGGCCAGCCAGCTCCTCTCTTAGACTTCAAAAGCCCAGGACTGAGGAAATTCAGCGGTGGTGGTGCGGGTGTACTCCCTCAGTCGTGTCCAACTCTTTTCGACCCCGTGGATGTGTAGCCCGCAACGTTCCTCTGTCCGTGGGATTCTCCAGGCAAGGATACTGGAGTGGGTTGCCCTTTCCTCCTCCAGGGGGTCGTCCTGACTTAGGGAATGAACCTGAGTCTCCTGTATTACAGGTGGATTCTTAACCCCTGAGCCCTCAGGGAAACCCTAAAACCCATTCACATACGGCTATTATCAGTTATAAGGTAAGGATGTGGATGGACATTTGGCAGCTGGGGTGCAGGTCTGAGAATGTAGAAAATTTATCACTGTCTGGCACACGTGGGGACCCAGGAGGCAAAGTACTGAGCGGAAGGAGGTCTGGAAAAGAGGGGAAGGATCTGGAAGAATTCCCTGAAGGGTCCGGTGGTTCGGGATCTGTGCTCCCACTGCAGAGGGCTGAGTGCAGTCCTCCGTGGGGAACTAAGATCCCAAAAGCCTCCGGGGGAAAAACGGAGAGAGAGGAGGAAGGAGCAAGGGCCCCGGGGAAGCATTGGTGCAGAGCCCAGTAGCAGACTGTAGGTAAGCTTCCAGGAAGAAAAGCAAGGACTCTCCTGGGACTAGGAGTGGGGCAGGTTGTGGTCCGTGGGCTGCTGTGCGAACCTGAATGTTTGGGGATGGAGAGCAGACATCACAGCATTTCCCTGCAGTCAGTAAAAAAAAAAAAAAATCCGCCTGCAATGCAGGAGAGGTGGGTTTGACCCGGGGGTTGGGAAGACCCCCTGGAGGAGGGCATGGCAACCCACTGCAGTACCCTTGCCTGGAAAAATCCTATGGACAGAGGAGCCTTGGGGGCTGCAGTCCAGGGGGTCGCAAAGAGTCAGACACGACTGACCGACACCACCGCCGGCCGGGCGCCACGGAGTCGGTGGTCAGAACGACACTGTGGCCTTGACGGTGAGGAAGGAGGCTTGGCCCACAGCGTGTTAGCATAAAGGGGCTTCCGAGGCAGTTGTGCCCTCGGGGGGCTCCGGGAGGAAAGGGCCTGAGAGAAAACACTGGAGCGAGTCCTACCCGCCGCGGCGTGGGAGCGCCCGGGCCTGCGATGGGGACGCAGCGCGGGAAGAAGGGGCTTCGTGCCGAGAGCCAGGACAGTGATGCCGAACTGGGGCTGGGGTGGGGAACGGAGAGGCAGACCCCGAGGCGCAGGGCAAACGAGAGGCTGTCCTGGCAACGGCGCGGGCGAGCTGGCCGGAGGGCCCTCCAGCAGAGCGCGCTTTGTCCGAGGCCCGGGCCGCATCGGCCTCCAGGGCTGAAGGCGGCGGAGCGAAGCCGGCGGGGACCCCAGCACGTGCGGGGACCCGCCGGGGAGCAGGGGGCGCGGGGCGCCGCCCGCAGCCAGCGCGTCCTGCCTAAGAAGTGGGAAGGACACGCGCCTTCAAAGAACTGGACCTAACGCTTTACAGATGTGGAGCAGGGCAGCTGAAAGGAGAAATAGAATCGAAGATACTTTGGAAGATGGCAACCAGCGATACAGCCTTTGACATTCCGAAGGCAGAAAACTGATCTTTATGCTGCTGCTGCTGCTAAGTTGCTTCCGTCGTGTCCAACTCTGTGCGACCCCATGGACGGCAGCCCACTAGGCTCCCCCGTCCCTGGGATTCTCCAGGCAAGAGCACTGGAGTGGGTTGCCATTTCCTTCTCCAATGCATGAAAGTGAAAGTGAATATCAGTCAAAAGGCTGCTACAAGCAGTAAGATTTATGCTGAACTGAGGTCTTGATTAAGGATTTCTAAGCGGCCAAAAGACAGATATTAAGGAATGTTTAGGTTGAACCACTGTGCATCAGTGAAACAATATTTCGGAGCATTTTGAATGAAACATTAAAGTGACATGTTCGGATTAAAAGAAGACTCCACAGACAGATATCTGGAAGAGATACTGACAATGAGTTTTACAAAGCAAGGTTGCTACTAATTCTTCTTACCAAAGAGAAGGGGGGGTCATGGAACTGATGGTTCACAATAGTGGAAGAGTCTTTCTCTCCTAAAATTAACCTTTCAGGAGGTTGAAATCCCGGCAGACGTCTGTGCAAGATGAGGAAACAGTTAAAAGGGGAAGAGATCAGGAATGAATGGTCCTGAGAGGAGACGTCGTCCTAAGATAGCAGGGAGGAGTCACAGTTCTGTGCTGTAAAATAGGAACGCAGAGTGCGTTCTAGAAAAGACTGAAGTTGTTGATTAAAGAGCCAAATAAACATAAACAGCTCCTGAAGGGACTATAGAAGGCACTGGTTTAAACTCATTCCATGCATATACCAACAGAGGTCCATATAGTCAAAGCTGCGTTTTCCCAGTAGCCACGTATGGATGTGAGAGTTGGACCATGAGGAAGGCCGAGTGCCGAAGAGTCGATGTTTTCAAATTGTGGTGTTGGAGAAGACTCTTGGAAGTCCCTTGGACAGCAAGGAGGTCAAACCAGTCAATTCTAAAGAAAATAAACCCTGAATATTCATTGGAAGGACTGATGCTGAAGCTGAAGTCCAGTACTTTGGCCACCTGGTGTGAAGAACTGATTCACTGGGAAAGACCCTGATGCTGGCAAAACTTGAGGGCAGGAGGAGAAGGGGACGACAGAGGATGAGAAGGTTAGCTAGCAGCCTATCTAACCTTGGAGCAAACTCTGGGAGATAGTGAAGGACAGAGAAGCCCGGGGTGCTGCAGTCCATGGGGTCTCAGAGTCTGACAGGGGTAGCGAATGAACAGCAACAGCGGCCACAGCGTGGGTAAGTGGCATCAGAGACAGCAAAATGGGATAAACACTTGTAGGACAAGGTTAAGGTCACAGACGGAGATAAAGAGTCTAAGCAGGGATAATGAAAGCACAACCTCCAGGTGCCCGGGAGTATTTGGAGCGGCCGGTTACTGGGATTCAAGCTGACAGATTAAGAAAGAGAAATTGTGGATAATGCGGGAGTTCTCTAGAGCCGTTCATCTGTCAGCGGGTGTTTGGGTTGCTTGGCTGTTGTGAATAGCGCTGCGATGAGCACTGGGGTGCTTGTATATTTCCGGGGTTGTCTCTGGATATATGCCCAGGAGTGGAATTGCAGGGTCATGTGGTAACTCTGTTTTTATGTTTAAAGGAGCCTCCATACCATTCTCCATTGAGGCTGTGAGGTGAAGTGAAGTCACTCAGTCGTGTCCGACTCTTTGCGACCCCGTGGACTGTAACCTACTAGGCTTCTCTGTCCATGGGATTCTCCAGGCAAGAATACTGGAGTGGATTGCCATTTCCTTCTCCAGGGGATCTTCCCGACCCAGGAATTGAACCTGGGTCTCCCGCACTGGAGGCAGACGCTTTAACCTCTGAGCCACCAGGGAAGCCCCCGTTGAGGCTGTACCAGTTTATACTCCCACCAACAGTATAGAAGGGTTTGTTTTTCGTCACACCCTGTGAAGTAAGCCAAACAATAAAAGATAATGGACCTATTTCCAAAACAGAAAGAGACTCACAGACATAGAAAACAGACTTAAGGTTGCCAAAGGGGGATGGGGAAGGGGCAGGATAAATGAGGAGTTTGAGATTGAAATATGCACCCCACTATATATAGAATAAATGACTAACAAGGACCTACTGTATAGCACAGGGAACTATACTTGATATTTTGTAATAANAAAAAAAAAAAGAATACTGGAGTGGATTGCCATTTCCTTCTCTAGGGGATCTTCCCGACCCAGGGATTGAACCTGGGTCTCCCGCACTGGAGGCAGACGCTTTAACCTCTGAGCCACCAGGGAAGCCCCCGCTGAGGCTGTACCAGTTTATACTCCCACCAACAGTATAGAAGGGTTTGTTTTTCTTCACACCCTGTGAAGTAAGCCAAACAATAAAAGATAATGGACCTATTTCCAAAACAGAAAGAGACTCACAGACATAGAAAACAGACTTAAGGTTGCCAAAGGGGGATGGGGAAGGGGCAGGATAAATGAGGAGTTTGGGATTGAAATATGCACCCCACTATATATAGAATAAATGACTAACAAGGACCTACTGTATAGCACAGGGAACTATACTTGATATTTTGTAATAACCTGCAAGGGAAAAGAAAGAAAGAAGAGTTTCTGAGTCACTGTGCTGTCGTCTGAAGCTCACCCGATACTGTAATTCAACCGTGGGCTTGTGAGCTAAGGCAATTCAGTCGTGTCCAAAACTCGTTGTAACCTTATAGACTGTAGCCGGCCGGACTCCTCCGTCCGTGGGATTCTCCAGGCAAGAATACTGGAGGGGGTTGCCATGCCCTCCTCCAGCGCATCTTCCCGACCCAGGGATCAAACCTGCATCTCTTTGCATCTCCTGCATGGCAGATGGGTTCTTTACCACTAGTACCACCTGGAAAGCCCACATCAAATATCCTTCAGTTTTTAAAAAAGGAATATATTGCTTGAAAACAAAGAGAAAAGTAACCTGACCGTTGGTCTGAACTGGGTAGATGGATGACCTCTAGGACAAGGTGAAGGAGACGCCTCCGCGGGCCGCAGACCCCCTAGGAGGGCTCCGGGGTCAGCCCCCTCTTCGCTGTGTGCAGGCCCAGCGCAGCCGGAGCTCCGGGTCTGAAGCGTTTGCACCAGGGGCACCGGGTTATGGAACCAACAGACATGTGTTTAGGTTCCTGCTCTGCAGACTGAACAGTTACGTAACCTTGGGTGGGATATTTAATCTTTCCAAGCCTCAGTTTTTTTCACCTGTAAAATAGAATAATAACTTTCTGAATAAAAGAGCGCATTTCTTCCACAAAAACAGAAGATGAGGAACAAACATGTAAAGCTGTCAAAGGGAATAAAAATTTAATAAAAGTATAAAACTGACATGAATGATGAAAAACGAAAATATACAGTTATGCTTGGTTATTAAAGTTATCTATCACACTATTACAGCCATCAATATGAGGAGAAATAGAAGTAGGATGCTACTGGATATATCAATGGAGGCTTTTAGTGAGACTGTTCAAATTAGAGAGGAATAGATGCAAAAGGAAATTAGAAAATTAAAATAAGGGAAGAATATATTACTTCTGTAACAAAGATTTAAGAAAAACACCAGATGAATACAGTAAAAGAAAAGGCAGAAATAGAAAGAAAAGAAGATGAACCAAACAACGGAGAATTTCATTTATCCTTAGAAAACATAACAAGTGCTCTCTCTCTCTTTTAAAGCAAATTTCCCTGCACATTTCTTTGTAGCTGGCTTCTGCTATTGTTCCATATGGTGTAATTTTGGGGATATTTTCGTGCCCCAACAGGGCACACACATGGCAGGAATGTCAAGCACGACTAATACACAGTCGCTTTTCAGTATAATGGGATTCACCTCTAAGAAAACAGCAGATCCCAGCAACCCAGAGTCAAATTTTGCATTGCATTTCCTACATAACCTGACCAGCAGAAATAGAATACCCTGCTCAGAAGAAAGGGAGTTTTTGAAGAGAAAAGGGCACTTGGTGACTCAGGAAAAGGGCACGGCAAAGCAGACGGCGGCGTGGAGGGTGAAAGTCAACACCCGGTCAAAGGAAGACCTGGCTCGCTACCAGGACTGTCAGGGAACGCGACGGTGTAAAATAAGATGCAGGTGGGACTCGAGGATGAGAATACTTAGAAGAGCTCTGAAAGGTTTGCAGAAATAGACCTCGGAGAAGGCGGAAGTGTCACGTGGGGTGTCCGTCATCAACAGAGCACCCAGGAAGGGCAGGGGCTGTCGACCGCCCGCCGCGCCCCACAGAAGAAGGGGAGACCAGTGTAAGTCATCTCTCCCTGGAGCTTTTTCTGCGAATTAGGTTCTGCAAGAAGCTGTTTATTCCCTTTTCAGCTTAACATTTATAGCAAATTTGTGAGTTAGACATATGTGACTTTTTTTTAAGGCATTTTCCTCTCTAATTTTTCTTTTTTTTAAATTATTTATTTGTCTGTGCTGGGTCTTAGTTGCAGTGTGCCAACTCTTTGTTGCAGCATGTGGGTTTAGTTTCCTGACCAGGGATTGAACCCGAGCCCCCTGAACTGGAAGCATGGCATCTTAGCCACTAGACCACCAGGGAAGTCTCATATTCTTTTCTTAAGATGCGCCAACTTGAGCCAGCTGGGTCTTGGAGAACTCGCAGTGGGCTAACCTGGCGGCACACAGCTGGGTTTCGATTAAGAGGTGTCTAACCTGAGTGTCCACTTTGCAGTCTGGACCTCAGTCACGCCTTGTTAGAGACCACAGCAAAGGTGTCTGGAGCCACCGAGAATGAAAAGGGAAACTGTGGACCAGTGTATCACAAGGAAAGGAGGTAACGGATCCATGAAGGAGGGGCGTGAGAAAGACCGAGGGTGTCAGGAATGAAGAAGTGGCCGGGCTTCCCTGGAGGTCCGCTGGTCAAGACTGCCTGCCAACCCAGGGGCCCAGGTTCCAGCCCTGACCCAAGGAGAGTCCACATGCCTTGGGCGGCTAGGCCCCAGGCCGCGATGCCGGAAGGCCGCGCAGCCAAAAACAATTAATCAAACATTTCATTTAAAAAGAGAAATGGAAAAAAAAAGAGAGAGAGAGAGAGAGATACGCTCAAACGCCCAGTACAAATGAATAATAGCCCAAAGAATAAAGACTTACGGATGTGCGCTAAGCCTCCTTTGTCTCCAAGCACTGTTTTTTCCCCCTGCGTCCACAGTCTTTGTTCTCTGTGGCATTTCTCCTTATTTATTTTTTTAGCATGCCATCACGTTTTCTTTCCAATATCCATCCAGTTCGCAGGTCAGTTCTGCCTCTTTATCACCTCTCACTCTATCTCTTGTCTCTGTGCCTGCCATAGAAAAGGACCTACTCATCACCCACTTGGATTCCAGCAATAGCTTCCCAACAGATGCCTTGGTCCCCAGTTCAGTCCCACTTTCTGACCCACTGGAGGCACACGGATCAATGCCTGTGCAAGTCTCATTATTTTATTCTACTGTGTACAGCTTCTCAAAGGCTCCTGACCCATCTCAGGCAAAGAGCAAACTTCTTCCCACGGTTTAAGAGGCCCTTCACAAGCTACCCTTCCAGCCTCTCCAGCAGCAATTTAAGCCTTCTTCTCACAGACGCATTCTTCCAGCTTTCTACATCTCACCCTTTGGGCATGCTCCTTTCTCGGCTGTAGCATCCCCCACTCTCCCACACTCACCTGGATACCTCCTAATCAACCTTGCGCTTGGGCTTTCTTTCATCTTTCTGGCAGAACAATGGGAAATTCTAAGAAACATTTTAAATTCTAATTATGTGAAATTCCTGTGGCAGTGTTCCTGGGAAGCTATTCTGAGTTTGGCCTTAGGAGATGAAGATTTGCAAGACACAGCTTTTGCCCTAGAGGAACCACAGTTGGGGGTTGAGGGGGTGGGAGGGACCAATAGACTATGCCCTATACAACTGCAGCTCAGCTAAGTTCAGTTCAGTCGCTCAGTCGTGTAGAACTCTGCGACCCCGTGGACAGGCTTCCCTGTCCATCATCAACTCCCAGAGCTTGCTGAAACTCACGTTCATTGAATCGGTGAAGCCATCCAACCATCTCATCCTCTGTGGTCCCCTTCTCCTCTTGCCTTCAATCTTTCCCAGCATCAGCGCCTTTTCAAATGAGTCACTTCTTCACACCAAGTGGCCGGAGTATTGGAGTTTCAGCTTTAGCATCAGTCCTTCCAATGAATATTCAGGACTGATCTCCTTTAGGATGGACTGGTTTGATTTCCTTACAGTCCAAGGAACTCTAGAGTCTTCTCCAACACCACAGTTCAAAAGCATCAATTCTTAGTTTCTCAAATTTCTTTACAGTCTAACTCTCACATCTACACATGACTACTGGAAAAACCACAGCTTTGACTAGATGGACCTTTGTTGGGCAAAATAATGTTTCTGGTTTTTAATATGCTGTCTAGGTTGGTCATAGCTTTTCTTCCAAGGAGTAAGCGTCTTTTAGTTTCACGGCTGCAGTCACCATCTGCAGTGATTTTGGAGCCCCCCCCAAAATAAAGTCTGTCACTGTTTGCACTGTTTCCTGTCTATTTGCCATGAAGTGATGGGACCGGATGCCATGATCTTAGTTTTCTGAATGTTGGGTTTTAAGCCAACTTTTTCATTCTCCTCTTTCACTTTCATCAAGAGGCTCTTTAGTTCTTTCTCGCTTTCTGCCATAAGGGTGGTGTCATCTGTGTGTCTGAGGTTATTGGTGTTTCTCCCAGCAATCTTGATTCCAGCTTGAGCTTCTTCCAGCCCAGTGTTTCTCATGATGTACTCTGCATAAAAGTTAAATAAACAGGGTGACAATATACAGCCTTGACGTACTCCTTTCCCAATTTGGAACCAGCCTGTCATTCCATGTCCAGTTCTAACTGTTGCTTCTTGACCTGCATACAGGTTTCTCAAGAGGCAGGTCATGTGGTCTGGCATTTTCATCTTTTGAGGAATTTTCCACAGTCTGTTGTGATCCACACAGTCAAAGGCTTTGGCATAGTCAATAAAGCAGAAGTATATTTTTTCCTGGAATCCTCTTGTTTTTTTTCTGTGATTCAACAGATGTTGGCAATTTGATCTCTGGTTCCTCCGTCTTTCCTAAATCCAGCTTGAATATCTGGAATTTCACAGTCCGTGAACTGTTGAACACAGTTAGTGCTATAATCAAGCTTTAAAATCCCCATGGGGTGATGGCCTCCTTTCCTAGGGGAGTTGGGTGCTATGCTTTAGTCCCTTAGTCGTGCCTGACTTTTGTGACCCCATGGGCTGTGGCCCACCAGGCTGCTCTGTCCGTGGGGATTCTCCAGGCGAGAATACTGGAGTGGGTTGCCTTGCCCTCCTCCAAGGGATCTTCCAAACCCAGGGATAGAACCTAGGTCTCCTGCATTGCAAGTGGATTCTTTGCCATCTGAGCCACCAGGGAAGCCCAGGTAAGACTTCACAAATGAGGTAAACCTTTAACCCCAGTGAAACAGACCAGAACCCTGTGGGGCTCCTGGGCACAGAGGCCTTTCTGTCCCCCGTTTTCTTGTTATAGGCAATGGCCCCCGGCCTCCAAGACCTTACCTGAGTCCAAACAGTTGCTAACCAAGAGAGGGGCAGCCAGGAGACCACCTGAGACAAGATTTAAAATATCAGAGACGCTCACAAAAAGGTTAACTGAGGGACTTCCCTGGCGGCCCAGTGGCTAAGGCTCTATGCTCCTGTGCCGGGGACCTGGGTTCAATTCCTGTTCAGGGAACTAGGAGCTTCCCGGGTGTTGCTAGTATAAAGAACCCACCTGCTAATGCAGAAGACATGAGAAATGCTGGTTGGATTCCTGAGTTGGGAAGAGCCACTGGAGCAGGGCATGGCAACCCACTCCAGTAATTTTTCCCTGGAGAATCCCATGGACAGGGGAGCCTGCCCGAGTCGGACATGAGAGAAGCAAGTTAGCATGCATACAGGCCCTGCACACACCCTAATCTTATCAGCAAGCCCAGCCTTGAACGGTTGCTCTTTTCCGCTTCACCCAAAAGTCTGTCTCTGAGATTTGATTCTACACCAGTTTGGAGAGGCCCCGCTTTTGGCATCTCTACCTTGAAGAACCAGTAAAGTTTGCCAGATACAGAAACAGTAGGCAAAGAGAATGGCAAGTTATTATAATGACCTTGATACTTTTCACTTGCTAATACTAATTCTAACACTGTTGTTGTGCCTTTCTTGCCATTAGGAAGTCCTTAGCTTGGATGAAGGGGAGTCGTACCAGTTATTTTACGTAACATGTGTGTGCATACTTGGTCCTGTCCAACCTT
The DNA here is from genome assembly GCA_006408585.1 of Antidorcas marsupialis. NCBI lineage: Eukaryota > Metazoa > Chordata > Mammalia > Artiodactyla > Bovidae > Antidorcas > Antidorcas marsupialis. The sequence continues at coordinate 411,372 of SJYB01003780.1, forward strand.
TTGCGACCCCATGGACTGTAGCCCACCAGGTGCCTCTGTCCACAGGATTTCCCAGGCGAGAATACTGGAGTGGGTTGCCATTCCCTTCCCCAGAAGATCTTCCTGACCCAGGGATTGAACCTGTGTCTCTGGCGTCTGCTATATTGGCAGATGGATTCTTTACTGCTGAGCCACCTGGGAAGCCCCATTAGTTGTTTTGACTAGAGTCAATTACTCATTTCACAGCTGGGCTGGGGACGGGTATTGTGTTGGTGGGTATTTGTTGCCTGCGAGTTTCTCCTTCCCTTTGGACACTGCAATTTTGAAAGTCCTTTCAAGACTGGTGGGCTGTGCAGCGTTCCATCGGCAACATTACTGCTCTCTCAAACTTTGCTGATGCCAGTAGTCACCAGGGGGAACTTCTTGCCTCTTGTGCAGACATATGTACCTCACATTTGGGGCTGGTGGTTTTATTCAAGGGGTTTGGGCACACTTACATTTTTGCTTAGGAAAGAATCTGTCTGAACTGTGACTGTAAACTGTGAATTCACTAGGAAACAGGTCTTTAGAATATTGGCAAGGTTGTCACATTCACTGTAAGCTCTATTTAAATATCTTTGGGGTTGGTCTGTGGAACACATATGTTCTTATTAAATGACTTCACATTAATAAGAATGATAACAAGTTAATACTGGTTGATGCTTTTGATGGAAGTGATAGCACGATGGAACAGGCTCTGTTAAACTTTTGTTCCGTTAGATTTCACTTCTCCAAACATAAACAGTTTACTCTAAAAATGAGGTAATTTCATAATGGTCTGGTTAAACTGGCTGCAAACATAAATCACACTGGTTTTCTGCCATTCTCCACCTCACCATCCCCTACCACACTTATTCCTCTCTTAAATCAGTGTATTTGGCTTAGTTCTTTTTCAGCTATAATAATGATAATAATTGTCGTTATTATTAGAAGCTCATATATCACACATAATGTGCCTGGTAACATTCTGAGAGTTTTCTGGGAATCTAGTTATTTAATATTCATCATAACTCTTTGTAGTAACAGTATCACTCTTGTTCTAGGGATGACGGAGCTATAACACAGACAGGTTAGTAACATGTTCAGAGTCACAGTCAGTCACCCATGGTGCTGGCATGAGTCCAGACAGTCTAACTGCAGGGCTGGTGTGACATGAACTCTTTAGCCAGGGCGATAGTCGACATGCTCCTCTTCCCAGAGTCATCACAGGAGTTTAACTGATTTCAGGACACAGAGAACCCCATACCTTCAAAACATCCCCTCTCACACTGGAGGCAGGAGGAGCAGGAACACAGGCGTGGTAGTTACCATGGCTGAGTCTGTATTTCCCATCTCAAATGTGTGATTCAACAGGATTCAGCAATCTGGGCTGAATAAATGAATGGGTGGAAGAATGGCGGCCACCACACAGGGTGTAAGGTCTGCAGTATGTCACTGGTGAGTGGCCCCTTCAGGCTGCTCTGGGAGGTGAGTGAAGCAGTTCTGTACCAGAGACTCCTCCTAAGGCCAGCATCACACCAACCTGGGAGGATGGAGGAAGCAGGACCACCAGTTAGAAACAGCAGCTATGATGTCCCCTCTTGTTCTATCACTGATAAAGTAGAGCCATAATGTTTTCAACAACCTCTGGATTCCTGGCTTTAGAGAATTTTTTGATGGTCCAGTCGGGGTTTCCCTGAAAACTCAGTTGGTAAAGAATCCACCTGCGATGCAGGAGACCCCAGTTCGATTCTTATGTCGGGAAGATCCTCTGGAGATGGGAAAGGCTACCCACTCCAGTATTCTTGGGGTTCCCTTGTGGCTCAGCTGGTAGAGTCTGCCTGCAATGCCGGAGACCTGGGTTCGATCCCTGGGTTGGGAAGATCCCCTGGAGGAAGGAAAGCTTGCCACTCCAGCATTCTGGCCTGGAGAGCTCCGTGGACTGTATAGTCCGTGGATCACAGAGAGTTGGACACAACCGAGCGACTCTCGCTCCACCTTCACTTTCAGGGCTATGACAGCCATCTTGAGGAGAATTATCTCAGAGCCACTTTTGAGCTGAAGGAAGCAGGACAGGAGAGCAGATCTCAGGTCCTGGGTGATGAGTCTTGAGGTGGAACCAGACCACCTGCCCACTCCTGAATCCCACCGTCACCAGAGGAAAGCACACCACTGGCATCATCTCATTCTAACAGGATGACAGTGCGTCTCATTTTGACACTCAGCACTGCTTGGTAATCCTATCACACGTCCCTGGCATAGCCATCTTCTTACTTCCTAGAATGACCATTTCTCCCCTCGTTTTGTCTTGATAAGTCTCCTAAAATTTCTCACTCAGTTAATCATTTTCCTCCTATTCATTAAGATGCAAATAACAACAGCAGTAAATGAGATCCGAAATTTGTCATCTGAGCACGAAATCTACCTACCCACTTGCATATGATCCCGCTGTTATCTTCCAGTCCATACAAGAGGCCCTACGTCTATCGAAGGTCAGCTCCTGTCGTAACGAGAATCCTCCGCTCCCTTTCCCCACAGGGATACGGCTTCTGTGAGTTTCCTTCTGCTCTGCATCGCAATCTTTGCTTCTTTAGTGGAATCTCAGTTGTTGTTGTTGAAGATTGACTGTCTTGATCTCCTTGCAGTCCAAGGGACTCTCAAGAGTCTTCTCCAACACCACAGTTCAAAAGCATCAATTTTTTTTCAGCCTTCAGCCTCCCTTATGGTCCAACTCTCACATCTATACAGGACTACTGGAAAAACAATTGTATAGCTTTGATTGTGTGGCTTTGACTATACAGATCTTTGTTGGCAAAGTAATAGCTCTGCTTTTTAATACACTGTCTAGGTCTGTCATAGCTTTTCTTCCAGGGAGCAAGTGTCTTTTAATTTCATAGCTGCAGCCATGATTTTGGAGCCCAAGAAAATACCGTTTGTCACTGCTGCCACTATTTCCCTATCTGTTTGCCATGAAGTGATGGGACTGGATGCCCTGATCTTGGTTTTTCTAATGTTGAGTTTTAAGACAGCTTTTTTACTCTCCTCGTCCACCTTCATCAAAGGGCTCTCTAGTTCATATCTGAGGCTGTTGATATTTCTCCCAGGAATCTTGATTCCAGCTTGTGCTTCATCCAGCCCACCATTTTGCATGATGTACTCTGCATATAAGTTNTTAATTTCATAGCTGCAGCCATGATTCTGGAGCCCAAGAAAATACCGTTTGTCACTGCTTCCACTATTTCCCTATCTGTTTGCCATGAAGTGATGGGACTGGATGCCCTGATCTTGGTTTTTCTAATGTTGAGTTTTACGACAGCTTTTTTACTCTCCTCATCCACCTTCATCAAAAGGCTCTCTAGTTCCTCTTCACTTTCTGCCATTAGAATGGTATCATCTGCATATCTGAGGCTGTTGATATTTCTCCCAGGAATCTTGATTCCAGCTTGTGCTTCATCCAGCCCACCATTTTGCATGATGTACTCTGCATATAAGTTAAATAAGCAGGGTGGCAATATACAGCCTTGACGTACTCCTTTCCTGATTTGGAACCAGTCTGTTGTTCCATGTGTAGTTCTAACTGTTGCTTCTTGACCTGCATACAGGTTTCTTAGGAGACAAGGTAGTCTGGTATTCCCATCTCTTCAATAATTTTCCACAGTTTCGTGTGATCCACACAGTCAAATACTTTAGTGTAGTTCATGAAGCAGAAGTAGATGTTTTTCTGGAATTCTGTTTATTTCTCTATGATCCAAGGAATGTTGGCAATTTGGTCTCTGCTCCCTCTGCCTTTTCTAAACCCAGCTTGTATATCTGAAAGTTCTTGGTTGACATACTGCTGAAACCTAGATTGAAGGATTTTGAGCATAACCTTACTAGCATCCAAGATGAATGAAACTGTATGGTAGTTTGAACATTCTTTGGCATTGGAACGAAAATTGACTTTTTCCAGTCCTGTGNTCTTCAATAATTTTCCACAGTTTCGTGTGATCCACACAGTCAAATACTTTAGTGTAGTTCATGAAGCAGAAGTAGATGTTTTTCTGGAATTCTGTTTATTTCTCTATGATCCAAGGAATGTTGGCAATTTGGTCTCTGCTCCCTCTGCCTTTTCTAAACCCAGCTTGTATATCTGAAAGTTCTTGGTTGACATACTGCTGAAACCTAGATTGAAGGATTTTGAGCATAACCTTACTAGCATCCAAGATGAATGAAACTGTATGGTAGTTTGAACATTCTTTGGCATTGGAACGAAAATTGACTTTTTCCAGTCCTGTGGCCCCTGCTGAGTTTTCCAAATTTGCTGACATATTGAGTGCCACACTTAACAGCATCATCTTTTAGGATTTGAAATAGCTCAGCTTGAATTCTGTCACCTCCACTAGCTTTGTAGTGATGCTTCCTAAGGCCCACTTGACTACACCCTCCAGGATGTCTGGCTCTAGGTGAATGATCACACCATCGTGGTTATCCCAGTCATTAAGACATTTTTCGTACAGTTCTTCGGTGTGTTCTTGCCACCTCTTCTGAATATCTTCTGCTTCTGTTAGGTCCTTACCATTTCTGATCTTTATTGTGCCCATCTTTGCATGAAATGTTCCCTTGATGTCTCCAGTTTTCTTGAAGGGATCCCTAGCCTTTCCCCTTCTCCTGTTCTCTCCTGCTTCTTTGCATTGTTCATTTAAGGTTTTTAAATCTCTTCTTGCTGTTCTCCGGAACTCTGCATTCAATTGGATATCTTCCCCTTTCTCCCTTGTTTTTCTCGTCTCTACTTTTGTCAGCTATTTTTAAAGCCTGTTTGGACAACCATTTTACTTGCTTGCATTTCATTTTTGGGAATGGTTTTGATCACTGCCTCTTGTTCAGTGTTACAAACCTCTGTCCATGGTTCTTCAGGCATTCTGTTTACCAGAGCTAATCCCTTGAATCTATTTGTCCCCTCCATTGTATAATCATAAGGGATTTGATTTAGGTCATACTTGGATGGCCTAGTGACTTTCGCTACTTTCTTTAATTTAAGCCTGAAGTTTACAATAAGGAGCTGATGGATGATCACACCAAGTCAGCTCCAGGTCTTGTTTTTGCTGACTGTATAGAGCTTCTCCATCTTCAGCTGCAAAGACTATAATCAATCTGATTTCACTATTGATCTTTTGGTGATGTCCACATGTAAAGTCATCTTTTATGTTGTTGGCAAAGGGTGTTTGCTATGACCAGTGTGTTCTCATGACAAAATTTTGTCAGCCTTGCCCGGCTTCATTCTGTACTCCAAGGCCAAACTTGCCTTTTGCTCCAAGTATCTCTTGACTTCCTACTTTTGCATTCCAATCCCCTGTTATGTAAAATACATCTTTTATTGGTGCTAATTCTAGAAGATCTTGTAGGTCTTCACAGAACTGGTCAACTTCATCTTCTTTGGCATCAGTGTTTGGTGCATAGATTTGGATTACTCTGATGCTGAATGGTTTGCAGTGGAAATGAACTGAGATCTTTCTGTCATTTCTGAGACTGCACCCAAGCACCGCATTTTGTACTCTTTTGTTGGCTGTCTATCAAGGCTACTCCATTTCTTCCAAAGGATTCTTGTCCACAGTGGTAGGTACATCTGAATTAAATTCACGTATTCCTGTCCGTTTTAGTTCACTGATTCCTAAGATGTTCATGTTCACTCTTGCCATCTCTTGTTTGACCACATCTAAATTCCCTTGATTCATGGACCTAACATTCTAGGTTCCTATGCAATACTGTTCTTTTCAGCATCAGAGTTTACTTTCACCACCAGACACATCTACAACTGAGCATCATTTCCACTTTGGCCCAGTTGCTTCATCCTTCATGGAGCTCTTGGTAATTGCCCTCTGCTCTTCCCTAGCAGCACATCAGGCACCTTCTGACCTGGAGGCTCATCTCCCGCTGTCCTATCTTTTTGCCTTTTCATACTGTTCATGGGGTTCTCGGGGCAAGGATGTTGAAGTGGTTTGCCATCCCCTCCTCCAGTGGACCATGCCTATCTCTGGTGGCTCTGAATGCCATGGCTCACAGCTTCACTGGGTTATGCAAGCCCTTCACCAGGACACGGCTATGGTCCATGATGGGGTGGGTGGCTTATATGGTCTCTTCTCACTCAAGTGTGACGGTCAACTGCAAGTACCATGGTTCTGCTGGTCTAGGCTGGGTTCTCACATGCTGTGATAACCTTGGTTCTAGAATAGCTTTCAGTTCAGTTCAGTCACTCAGTCGTGTCTGACTCTTTGTGACCCCATGAATCACAGCACGCCAGGCCTCCCTGTCCATCACCAACTCCCGGAGTTCACTCAGACTTGGGTCCATCGGGTCGGTGATGCCATCCAGCCATCTCATCCTC